>BLKM01000939.1:385907-454948 GCA_013340265.1 Coptotermes formosanus
TGTGTGTGTGTGTGTGTGTGTGTGTGTGTGTGTGTGTGTGTGTGTGTGTGTGTGTGTGTGTGTGTGTGTGTGGGTGCAGGAGCATGTGTATAGCTACATGTGTGGTTGTGTGTCTTTGCTGATGTGTGTGACAGTGCCCATTTGTCCTGAATTGTGAACGCGCGGGCGTGTGTGCGTGCATGTGTGTGTGTGTGTGTGTGTGTGGGGGGGGTGCAGGAGCATGTGTATAGCTACGTGTGTGGTTGTGTGTCTTTGTTGATGTGTGTGAAAGTGTCCATTTGTCTTTGCTGATGTCTTTGCCCATTTGTCCCACATTGTGAACATGTGTGTGTGTGTGTGTGTGTGTGTGTGGGCAGGCACATCTGTCCATGCATACACGTACCCACACAGCCTGTGATGCACCTGTGCAGTTGAATAAGTTACATATACCAGCACAGTAGTACAGGGAGGGAATACCATGATTCTTTTGCTTCCATGTTTGACCATTCATAAAAATAAGGGTCAGTCAGAAAATAAGTTTACATGGCGCATAATTTTGTGACTAAAGAGTGACACTGATTGTGATTATATCAGGCAATCTGGCACTGAGTGATTGTCTGTTTTCTGTACTGAAGCAAAATCATGGAAGCCATGGATGTAACCCTTTGGTGCCAGAATTAAATGCCTGGCATGATTTGTAGAAGATCAGAATTTAAGTGTGGGCTGCATATGAGCAGATACTTTTGTATGACATTTGGTGTTTTGAGCATCACACTGTGCGTTACAAATATACATAATGCTCAGTGCCGAATGGTTAAAGATGATTATGATGTGGAAACAGTTGTTGCACAGTGGCTGATAACACATGAAATAAGCCTTCATCAACAGGGAACAGACAAGCTTATCATACGATATAATTAAAGTACGAGCTCTAGCAGGGACTATGTTGAAACGCATTGGGGTAGCAGTACAGTTCTATCTGAACTGTTGTTATTAAAGCTGAAAATAAATAATCCAAAATACATATATGCACTGTAAACTTATTTTGTGGTTAGCCCTCGTTCTAAGGTGTCCTGTATTTTGAGGTGTCCACAGAGTGTGCTGGTAATGCCATGTCTGTGATGTATCAGCTTTTGATTTATTTCACTAAAAAGAGGGGCGGGACTTAACGATGAGAGGCCATAACCCTTTCACACACAAATTTCATGTAACATACTCAAAACTGAGTTGTACCTCACAGTAAACACTTACGAGTCTCCATTACCAAAATTAACCACAAAATTGTCTATAGGGAGATAAACGTGGCTTGTTGTGAGAATTGTACGAAACTCATAAATATACTCTGTGAGCAGAATTGAGAGCTGTCTAAATGTTCAAAGCATGAACAGCTAACTGATAAATAAAAGGTGGTTCCTACTTCACAGGAAAACATTGAGCTTCAATTTTAGATGCCATTCTGTTAATTCTATTAATGGCAACAGGTTTCTGTTTATTGTGAGAGTCATGCAACACTCGTCAACACACTGTGTGGGCACAATGCAAAGCTCTTGAACATCAAAGCATATTGTACGTGTAAGTTTGCCAGGGTACATTAAACATGCAGTGGTACATACACAAACTGCTGTGCTTTAAGGCATTGAAAGATACCAAGAAACTGCCAAGCTATGATAATACGTGTTTGGAAACGCAGACTTGTTTACAGGTAAAGGGTACTTCATTCTGCCACATTTTCCACCTAATGCTGAATTTGTTGTTGTCTGTAGCAATGTGATATTATTTTAACTCATAAGTGACAAAACCCATATTCAGTTAAGTTAATGGTGGAATTCATGCTCAGCTTGCAGGTTTGTGAATAAATTTGTTTTAGTTATTGACTTTAATTGAAGGGGAACTGAAAATGGAATGAAATACATTGGGATGCCAGAATTTTCTGCCTGACCAGAAGAAATGAAAATGTAAGATTTATGTGCATTAATATTGTCTTCTTCCAGAATTGGCCTTTTCATTGTTAAATTTAGAGCAATGTTTTGTCTGTCTCTGTTATCAGGGTGCATGTAGAGAATGGCTGTAGGTTGCTGACGTATACATACATGTGTATACTTGAGTTATTGCAGTGCCTCTTTGTTATTGGCATGTAGGTTTGCAACTGAACATTGACTCAAGAGAAGATTTTTTGTGAAATGTTTTTGCCATGAAAGCTTAAAATCTTTGTGTCAGTTATATGTTATCTACATTTTTTTTTGTACAGCTGGAGCCATGTAAATTAAGCTTCCTCAAACTCTTCCCCAATTTTTCGTACAGAAAAGCTCTGTGATTAATTACTATGTGAGGGGTGAAATTTTTTTTGTTTAAATGTGAACTACTTACTGATCATAAAGGTTATATTTAACTTTAAAAAGTTTTCTGTGACATCCCATAGTGTCGGAATTGTATATTTGCTAAGGTATTGTGATTTAGGGTAGATGTGTTAACTGTTGGACTCTTTATATAATACCACATGTGGCAGGGAAACAGGCAGTTACAGATACAGCGTAAATAACTCAAATACTCTATTTACAGAGTCATAAAATGTTATCTTAAAGTGTACACCAAAGCTTATACAATGTTAGTACTGACTGATTGCACACATGTGTAAATAACTGTTTGTTATTTGTAAATACTTGTGCAGTTATTTGGAATTGTTATTGAATAGTTAATCAGTTGCACGGAACATGTATAACATTAAACACGCAGCTTCTTTCTTCTTTAACTGGATGTCTGCACAGTGGCCCCCACCCTTGCACAAACACTCCACTAGTGTATTTTGCATCACAGAGTGCAACATATGCACTTGGGCTGGCTGTTTCTTCTCAGCTTCTCAGTTTCAATTTGAGAGCATTTTGTGGGCAGTGTGTATAAACTTTGCTCTTTAAAGCCCCACAAAAGAATCACAAGGTGAGAAATCTGCTGACCTCACAGGCCAAGAAGTGTCCCTATTTCTGGACATGACTTGATTAGGAAGCAGTTGGTTTGTAGCACTAATTGAATTTCTGGTCATATGTGATGTCACCCCATCTTGTGGAATCTGTGTGTTGTCATTGACTTGTGAAAAAAGTTTGAATCATGTGGACGTGGTACACTGGCATTATCATTGTTGCAGTTTCATCATGGTCCTCAAAAACATACAGGCCAATAATCCCAGCATAATGATCTCGCACGCTGTACCAGAACCTTTGCACTGTGTAGTGGCTTCTCATACAGGTGGTGGGGGTTCTAATTTGCCTGCAAGTGGAAATTTTGTTTGTTTGTTCTTGAATCCAGGTAGGTGACAGAAAGCTTTCTCCCTCATAAACATCCTCATCTGCACAAGTCAGGAATTTCCAACATGTGTTGGTGTGGCTGATTAAGTCATACTCACCTAACTCCTGTACGACCTGGACCTTTCAGGGGAGGCAGTTAAACTTCACATGGAAAATTTTTCATGAAGTTGTGTCTGAGGTGTTTAATGTGGCTATAGGATGCCACATAGAATGCAGTGGACTGTATTCCAATCCTCGACTCCATGTTTTCCATTGTGTGGATGACTCTTTCCCTGGAGGCCCTTTTAGGACCAAAGCTGTTGTTTCAGGTTTTGATGCTATGAGTTGGTGGCACTGGATGTTGTAGTTTATTTGGTTATGCCACCACAGTAGTTGTTGGGTGGCAGTGTGAGTGCGTCGTTTTTGTAAAATGCATCAACAGTAAATGTGGTGCAACAGCCACTGCTCCGTAGGTGCTAAATGCTATGGCTCGGACATCAAAAAACGGGTGACAGCATGTCTCGCACCCCAGCAGTTCCAAAATAAACGGGTTGTAACAGTTGCCTGCATCTCTGCTGCATCCCGTACATGTGATAGTCATAAACTGAGTACAGAAAGGGTACATTCAATATTAAGAACACTGAAGGAAGTTGTTGCTGTTATTGTTGAGTGGTATTTCATGAAGGCACAATGTTAAGACATGACATAGCCATGATACTCTTGTTACAGGTGAAGATTGTTGATTATCCTGCTTCGTATTTATGACACCTAGTGTGAATAAGATGTAATATTTTCCATTATGTGTAACATATGTGCAGTTGGGTAATATATATAGGCCTTGTATAGTATGTGTATGTATATATATCATTATATACATGTCTTGCAAAAACTGTGAACACAGTTTACATAGTATTTATTATAAAAGAGTGCTTCCTTTATTTGCATGCATCTAGTTGTTAGTTCAGCATACTCTTCGTGTGCAATACATGCATACGTTCTTTCATTTCTCAGTGACTAACACAACATAATTCTGGATCACTCGTGTCTTTGTTTCCATAGGAAGTAAGGAATGTAGAACCCCAGTGTGTGCTGCTTGAATTCTGCCAGTTCACATGTTGACTTGTCAATTACCAGTTTATTTCTTATATACATACTTTCCAGAATTGTTTAGAAGAGACGATGTAGTGCCAGACCAGTGCAGGCATACCTCCAGTACACAGGATGGACTGGCATCATCCCATGCCAGGTCCAACCGAAATTGAGCATTAACGTGCTGTACATGTTACCGTATGTTATTTCAGATTTTGTATATTGTTCTTCAGTTGCCCAAGCTAGATAATGGATTAGTGCCTTAAAATATGTTACATTACCTTTCCACACACAGGGCTGGTGGAAGAATTGATAAAATGCTGACTATGTTGGAACTCTTGCGCTTGTACAGTAAAAATAATAACAAGGCGTGTTTGATTTATAACACATACTGAGCATTTCAGAATTTATTTGCTTGTGTAAATGTGAATTATTTTCAGTTCAAAATGTGTGTTCATTATTGTTGCATTCCAGATCAGTGGTGTTCCGATGTTTTAATATCTGTGTCATCCTTGTGATTAACTCTGAATTTATACAGGACCCATTTAGAGTAAAAGTATACTACTTGGTGAAAACTGAAATAAAAATGCATTATGTGTTATCCAAAGTAAATTTGCCAGTTTTATTGCAAAGGAAATGTGCTGTCGGAACTCCCACGGCTCCATACAACACATTGGTGATACCACTGTTCTAGGTAAACAGAAATTCTAAGAGAATACTCTTTCTCAAGAGAGAATTCAAACAAAATGTTGCTGAAATTGCTAGAGACTGAAAGGGTCCCAAATTTGTAGTTGGGGGCAGGAAGGTTTCTTTCAAACATGTAAAAGACACAACCACATGTTTTCTGAGAACAGTCTAGAGAGAGTATGAATACGTGTCGAGGACCACTGCAGTCCTTGAATATATGAACATGCATACTGTCTAACTGGTGCATCACACTTTGTTCTTGTCTTCATCTCTGTATATGTCTGTCACCCTCAGCTTTCCCCGGAATCTGTGTAGAGTCTCCATTGTCTTGGCTTTATTCTTGTGTCAGTCAATTTGCCATTTTCAGTTTCCAAAATATCCTCCCATTTTCTGTCTTCCTACTCACAGTGTTTCTTGATGAACCTACAATACACCTTAAACTTGTGTGTCTGTTTCCCTCTTCTTCCTGCAGTATATACTTATGTAATGTGTCCTTCGTTCATTGATTATGCCCATACGGTTCTACCACTTTATTGTCCGGGTATCCTGTCAGAGTCAGTAACGTGGTTCAACTTTTATATTTGTATCATTGTGTTTCATCAATTTATATTTTTAAAATAAATACTGTATACCATCACAATACAACAAATACTTATGATCTCTTATGTAATTTGGATTGCATTTTTCTGTATAAGTATATTTAAACTGAAAATATATGCTTTATATATGGCACCACCGTATAGGGTGTACATAAAGTCCATATCTGTTGTGTTATTATGCAGATCGTGAATAGATTTGTGAGTGGGTCCAAGCTTATGACATTTCCTTTGAAACTCTTCCCTAATTTCCAGCTCAATTTGACATGATATTACTATTACACATTGTACATATATTCGTTATTCACAGTGCCCCACAAAAAACAAAGTCACTATTATTTTAACGATTGGATGGTGACTTTATGGACAACCTGTATAAACGTGAAAGCATACAAAAGTGTAACAGTTTTCTCACGTGTGTTTTGAATTACTTTTTTATTGCTCTTTGCTCTTGATGTTCATTTACTGCAGATACAGAAACAGACACTTGCTACTTGTATTTTGTTCAATATACATGATTTCAAATAGTGTCTCATGTATAAGTGTTTAGGTATTAATGAGATTAATAACATATGTCAGGTACTCATGTACATAGCAAGTTAGGACATGTAAGCATCGTGCAATAATTGTGGTGTGTTGGCTCTATTACTGCCTGTGGATGGCATTAAAGGCACTTCTTTGTCAGTTTTAACCAAAATTGTCATCAGTAATTTTGGTAAAGTCCACAGTATTTCTTCAAAATCTGTGAAGTGGTTTTTAGCTGTTGAAACAGGCAGACAGACATGGCAGAACTGCTGGGCATATTATTGCAGCATTGATACGTATGCCTCAGAACTAGCAGCCTGTTCTTATAAATATGAGGTTTGAATTGGTCTTCATTTAAGGGAGGATAGATAAAACCAGCACTGAGTACAGAACCAATATATAAAATGCCATTTAGATGTGTTAAGTGGCTTTGGAGATGGAACCTCCACTTGTATGGGTGAACACATATGACCATCCCTTTGTGCATTTACTTTGTGCAAACAATTTTATATTGATTGATTTCACACTCCATTAGATCCCTTTCAGGGTTACAAAAACCATTCAGATATGGATATAGTCAATATAGCAATGGATGTCTGCTCATAACAAGCAATGTCTTGATCATATCAACACGTAAATAAAACAGAACTATAACATCTAGCATGACATGTAAGATAACATACTACAATTAACATTTAAATAAAATATAACTTATACATGTCAAACTATTACAAAATAAATACGTATATCAATACAAGATTAAGTACAGTCAGTTTAATAATTTAACTAAATTGTTGCTCAAAGTATTCATTTAATGAATAAAATGTATTTCTTATTAAAAATCATTTAAAATCTTTTTAAATCTTTTAGGATTATTACTTTCCATTTTAATACATGAGGGTAGAGCATTATATACCTTTATTCCCATACTGTATACTGCCTTCTGATACTTGGTCAAATTAACAGTTGGTGAAGGTTTGCATGTTATCTAGTTTCAATTTGATACATCTCAGAATTGACAGTAAAGTTTTTCATATTTTTTATCACAAACCAAAGAAGAGAAAAGATGTATTGAGAGGAGGCGGTAATATTTCTAAGAAAGGAAACAACTTTCTACGAGAGTCATCTCTTCTACAGCCCATCGTCATTCTTACTATCCTTTTTTGCAACGTGAAGATCCATATACTATCAGAAGAATGGCCCCAAAATAATAGCCCCTAAGTCATTACTGAATGAAAGTCAGAATAACAAATAATCTTCAAAATGTGAAATGACACATATGGTTTAACGCACTGCATAACATAACAAGCTGAACTTAGTTTTGCGGCAATATAATTAATACGTGTATTCCTCGAAAATGTGTTACCTATATAAAGACCAAGAAATTTCCTTGTAGTTTAGAAATTTGTGTGTCTTCAAATATTATCTTTATATCTGAATTATCAATATTTTTATTTATATAGTGAATAAAATGAGTTTTTTCTAAATTTAAGGAGAGCTGATTTACATTAAACCACAATTTATGTCATTGAAAGCTATTTTACTGTCATTTTGAAATTGGGAAATATTAGGACTTATAATTAATATGCTAGTGTCATCCGCAAATAAGATTGGAGTAGCTTTACCTGTAGTAGCCTTAGATAAGTCATTAATATATAAAAGAAACAATAAAATTCATATTCATATTGATGCTGTGCATTGTCACTGATTGAACACACAATACTCAACCAACAAATGCATTTGTATTATTTTTTTTAGATATATATCACAGTCTCTGTAAGCTAGACCATCATGTTTTGATCCCCTTGTGGGATCATCATCAGGAACTCTTGTGAGAATATGAATTACACAAACAAAACGAACAATGTAAGTACATGCAAAAAATAGTAAATATATAAAAGATGGTTAAATTGTAGGCAATCTTTCGTGGTGGATCCCTGATCTACTGCAGATTAATGTTAAAAACATAAAGTTAATTAAAATATAAATATAAACATATAACCCTGCTTCAAATACATGAATGTAAAAGTATATTTAAACATTTTTATCACAGAACGATAGTTGCAGTAACAGTATAGTACATATGTGCATACAGGAGATTGGTTTTTTGTATGGGGATGGATAAGACAGTGCTGAAGCTAGGTTGGTTAAAGTTTTATATTTACTTTATACATCCACATATTTTCAAATTGTTGTATATATTTGTATTTTAATTAATGTAATGTTTTAATATTAATTTGCAGTAGAGCAGGGATCCACCGCAAAAGATTGCGTACAATTTAACCTTCATTTATACATTTTATATTTTTTAACATGTATTTATATTGTTAGTTTTGGTTGTGTAATTCATACACAGAGGAGTCCCTGATGATGATCCCAGGAGGAGATCGAAACATGTTGGACTAGCTTACAGAGACTGTAATATATATCTAAAAAAATAATAAGAGTGTATTTGTTGGTTGAGTATTGTGTGTTTATGCAAAGACTGCATGAAAACTGGGCTTTTTCACTTCTTGTCACATGTAGATATGTTGTCAATTCAATCAAATGTTTTTATGCGACTCAGTAGCATCAGGCTAAAGATGTGAGACAAGCAAAGAATTGTACAGTAGATGTTGAGGGAGTGGGGTGGGACAACAACACAAGGCAGGGCCTTCCTCCTCACTTCTTTAACATATTTGCATGGATGCCTATGACAGTTTGACACACTTAAAAATAGCTGATGGACCAAGTATAGGATATTCTGTGATCACTTGGTACATGTTCAAATGTTTAAGAAGATCTCTGCTGTTGTGTAAGTTAAATGTTCATCACTGTCACCATAAAAGCCTAGGCAGTTTGATCCCATTCACATGTTCACAGTCTGTTTCTCCAAAGTTCATCTTATTATTCCCTTGACATTGTTATGGTAGCAGGAGTGGTAGGACTGAAGGGTTCCCTACTCACCCCTAAAGGTCTCGAGCTGTATAATCTAGTCACAAATTAAACCCAACTGAAACACTTAATCTGCATATATATTCTAACTCAAAGAAAAATACAATAATAAAAGTAACAATTAACAAAGAAAAGAAAGAACTCCTAGCCAAACATCTACGAGAATACCGCGCTTAGGCCGAGTGGTAGACAATCCTTTACTTACAAACAGAAGTATAGTAGATATACGTGGTCAGTGCTGAATGCAGAGTGTCCCGGCGGCTGGCCGGTTGGCGAGAGTCTCCCCCTCGAGCAAAGTCACTTTGGTCACCAGCAAGTGTAACTTGGTACTGAATTGTCTATCCCCTAGACCTAGTAATTTATAACTTTACATTTCCGGTAGGTCTTCAATTCAGACCTCCCCCCTTGAATGTAACAACATTTACTATTGGCGAATCACGCCCAAATTCCCTAGACAGTAGTATCTTACAAAGCAACTGGTTGGCTCATCTTTAACAGCATCATTTCCTGTTGATCATTTCTGGACTTTCTGATGACATCAAAATCAGAGTTTTGCAAGTTCCTTAACAGGAAACTGGCGACTGTAACAAACAGTGGGAAAGGAAAACAATATGGTTTCTGTGGTATATGTGGCTGACTAGTAGCAACCAACATATCCTTCCTGCTTGCTTCATACTACATGATGTAAAAGCATGAAATACAACACAAATTCGAATAAACTCGTAAAATCAATCAATACAATAGGTAATACTACAAATAAACATATGGTTTCACAAAAACAAGTACCTAACCCTTGGCTAAGTCACAACAACATGATTTCTAGACCACCTCAGTAATTTAATCACTTGAGTTTTTAAACCACCCATAAATGGCATAATGGCTGAAAATTTGCAGTATTGAGTGTTTACATGTTTCTATCATAATAGCTGAACACTTGGCTGAGGTCTGGCTTCAATTATTTTATCACCACAGGGGCAACATAATGAACAAATTATTTTGTATGTAAAGTACACAATTCAGTGCATCTGAAATAACATTTATTCACTGTATTTTCTTTGTGGTAATAAGCAGTTATGGCACCAGACCTGTTGCACCAGGAATACTGAAGCTGTGTTATCATTATTACAATTCTTAGTAGTAGTAGTAGTAGTAGTAGTAGTAGTAGTAGTAGTAATACCCACAGGTCAGTCTTCCTGTGCTGGTGCAGCATCTTTTTAATTGTCTCTCTCTCTCTCTCTCTCTCACACACACACACACACACACACACACACACACACACACACTCTCATTGGGAATTGCTCAAGGTACTGCTAGTACATTGGACAGTTGATTATGGTTCTTAAAATATTATTTGTCATTACTGTGACACTTTGCTGAGTTCTCTGTATATGTACAGGTTAGACACACTTGAGTACCACCAGTTACTTGCGGCAGTGCACATCATTCAGTTTGTGTACGTGTACTAATTTCTAGGTATGTTTGCATAAACAGCAAAAAGCGCCCATTAGCTACATCATGTCTGTCCATCTATCAGTCTGCATGTATCAACACAGCTCCCAGCAGACAGATTTTCATGAAATTGTATGAAGGGGGCTTCTATGAAAATATGTGAAGAATCTCCAGATTTGGTTAAAAGTAGACAACAGTATCGGGCATTTTACATGAAGATTTAAATACATTTATATTGTTGACAGCAGTTTGAAATATTTTGTAGTTCAACGGTAGTGCAAGGGGAACCTCTTCTTGCGTTTCCATGGCAACACTCAACAGTTCGGTGTTGTTGACATCTACATGTGGGTCAGCAATATAAAGGGAACATATTGTGTTTCCATGGTAACAGTGGTTATGTGAACACACCATAATGTTGCGCTATATATGTGCAGTGCCTATCTTGTGCATTTTAAATTTTGTTGCTTGAATGTAGTGAAGGTGTGTAAATCATGTGTGGTATATGCAGGAGTGTATGAACTGAGTGGGTTTATCTCTGTATTTATGAGTACAAGTCTGTTATGTAATGTCTTTGCTGGGGGCAGGCTGCAGTAAGTCTGAGACGTGAAGATATGTCCTGTGTCTCTTGTCTGCGTGACATCACTAATATAAACAGTTTGTGATGCGCCATGTGTGGGTAATTTTGAATTATCTGCACATCTGTTATCAACTGTTAGGTTGGTTAATCGACAGTGTGCTGCCTTTTTCTTTCAGTTGAAATAAGTACTCACAGAAAGAGGAACAGGTATTAGAGATTTGTTTCTTAAGAAGTTAGGAATGTACACACAGCGTAATAATTTACACACATTAATTGTGTTATTGTTTCTAGATTTTCTGTTTGCTGAATATAAACATTTGATGCTGTCACATCAGTAACATAAGTAGGTGTGAAGGGTTAACAGGGGCAAAATTTGTCCAACAGTTTGGGAGGTATGAGGTGACAGAGAAATTTATTTTGTTGAATTATTTCAAAAACCAAAGATTTGCAGAAAGGGAAGCATATTGGGAATTAAATATGTTTTAATTTTCCTTAAGCTTTTATTTTATACATTTTTTACCGCATTAAATACTGTATTTACCTAAATATAAGATGAGGCCCCTTCTCAGTCTTCAGTTTTCAGGAAAATACCTATGCAGAACATTGATTTTGTGCTTGGTCATAAAGTGACACCCCAATTTTGAGACGATTTAAGGAGCAGTTCTTGTCATATTTGGGTAAATAAGGTACGTATTGAGTTACATTTGGAGTACATGGAGAAATGCGTGTAAGTCTTCATGTGAAGCATTCATTATTGTTACCTAATTTAACCAAAAGTGGAATTTGTAGATATATTGTAGTAAAATTGTGTATCAGATTTCCTGAAAATATGCACAGTGGTTCCTGAGTTATCTGCATCTGGATGAACAGCAGACATGGTGAAGCTGAGGTGCATTTTTTGTATGGTCCAGGAATGTATGTGATGTAAAGTATTTATTGTATATCTACTCTTCAAATACTTCCATGCACTACTTTCTGAAGTTTCCTTACAGATACAATTAGTTGGGTTTTTAAATTCTGACTGGAGAAATGTATGTCAGGTAACTGTGTGTTGTCCATCCAATTGTTAAACTCATGTTGTGTAAGATTTGTAAATCTGTTGTAATTTTTGTGCTGTCGAATTTCTTTAACCATTTCCTGATGGAACTGGACATTTAAATTTTAGTGCTTCCTTTATGTAAGACATGTTTATTATATGAACGAAAAAGGATAAAATTATGAAGTACATGGCATTTTGTGGGAAGAAGAATGGAGACTGTGCAGCATGTCACAAAAGTGACATATATTATGGTTGCCTAAATATATCAAATGACTCTTTTTTGAGTGTAGTTATACTTGCGTCCTACATATAGAATTGCGATAAGGAAAGGGATGAAGGGAAAGCTGACACACAGCAATCTGTACAATTAACACACTTGTTTTGTTTGTGACACTGTTGATGAGGTCTGTCACTAGTGACATTTAATATTTATGGTTTGTTTGAGGGCAGTTTGGAGAGTGATGTCCATAGAGATCATATTTTACTGTTCAGGCAGTAAAAATAGTTTCTCTAATTATGTGTATATTTTTATATAATTCAATATAATGTTCATCGTTTATGTTTTAAGACTGAGATCCAGCAGGTAGAAAGTGTTGGTATGTGTCATTGATGTGTTGTTACTGCTGTTTTATACAACACATCATTGCTGCAAATGTAGATGGATTTACAGTGAAAGTTAAATTATGAGAGACTAGCAGAGGAATTGACTGTGGCACATTTTAACCAGTTGCAGGGCCATGATAACTGCCTGTCTTAAATTCAGTGACTTTTTCCAACAGACTGTATCAGTCAGTTTCACTTGGTTCTCGGAATAAACATTGCTTAATTACCAAACTTTATTCACTGATTTTTGTGACAAATTATGTGCTTTCAGAGAAGTAGTTACCGTTTTTACGCGAGTTAGCAAAATTACGAAATGGGACTGTTAGCTTCCTGATGTCTGTCTGCTCGCATGGACCAACTCGGCTTCCGTTGGACGGATTTTGATTAAATTTTATATTTGAGGGTTTTTCGAAAAAATCTGCCGGGAAAATTCAAGTTTCATTCAAATCTGACAACAATAACGGGTACTTAACGGGTAATTATATTTGTGATGATATCTCGTAGAATTCATCGTAGAATGATAAATACTTTAGCCAAAAGTTCTAGAGGAAATCAAAACATTTTATGGTCGATACCCCCTTCACCCCCCCCCCCTCGCCCCCCCCGGCCCAAAGTCGTACAGGTTATGATATAATGTTCACGAACATGGTACAACCAGAAAGGCCACAGATAACAATATATTACGGCACAGATAAGATGCAATTTTCATGCTGGATAACTAAGGCAAGAATACGATACTGGTAATATCTAAAACTTGCGTTTCAACGGCATCAAAGGTTAAGCGAACGCACCTCAGTCTTCACGTAACACGTACATTGCCTGCCTTGCCTTATTTGTGCACGTAGGACCTAGCCGTTAAAGATTCAACCGTGTAGATGTTCTCAGTCAGACGATTCACAGCCATAAGTGCCAGCCCCTGTGAATTTAGTGCCACGGTGCGATAGTGTGAGGAGTGGTTTATCTTTCTTGTTTAACATTCTTTGACATCTCTTCTGGTAGTCTGCGTATACGAACAAAGACGGTGGGAGCCGCGTAATTCCACCGTACTCAATTGTGATTTGTAGTTAATATTTATCCAGTGTTGCGCTGGTAGGAGTGAAGTTGCCAATGAAAGGGATAGGAAACAGTTACGAAAGTGTTTGCTCGTGTAGGTGCTGAGAAAACACTTGAAAATGCCACACGTGGTGGGATTCAATCCTAGGAGGCGACTACTTGGAACACCAACATGCATCGAAGTATAATATGAAACAGGACATGAAAAGTTGTTGATTTGGATTAATCTGGCTCAAGATAGGGGCCACAGGGGATTTACCGAGTTGCCGGAGAACTGGTAAGTGTCAGCTTGGTGTGTGAGATGTAGCATTTGGAGATGTTTCGAGTTTTTTGTTTAACACTTACATTTTATGATACGATGCCATACATTAAGCCACATACGTCTCAACGTGACGTACGTATGCGACAGTTGAGGTTATGCTCGGTGTTGCTGAGGATTCAGGAGATGTGAGGCTGTGTTGCTGGTCACAGTCCAGGCGAGTGAATCCTCTGAGTACATATACGTCTTGAAAAAAACAACGGCTGGTGTAATGTGCAGATAACTTGTCGATTTTACGTAAATCTGAGTACGTACGCTAGACATGTTGGATAAGTACAACGACAGTTCTATTTTTTATTCCGTGAGTGTGGTACTGAGACCCTTATTATAGTTTTATTGTTTAACACAGTCATAAGCCATAGTTTCGCTACTACCTGGTTTGTTTCTGCTGGTACTTTTTAACGCCACTCCGCGGAAGAGGAAAGTTGCGTACACTCAATGGATTCGTGACACGGGCGGTAAAGGGGGGGGGGGGGGAAGCACAGTAAAAAGAGTTCGTACTTGGGAGCAGTGATCAGTAGGCCACTGGGAGGGCGCCTGGTTGCTTGTTGCAAGGTTGGCACTGTAGGCGTAGTTAGTAGTACTCCGCGATCTGTGGTACCCCGTGCCAGTGAGGGCGACCCGGTCACGTTAAGTCGGGTAACGGAGGGCAGTGTTTTAAATACGCACAGTTACAATAATGGTACAGTTTTAAATGTTACGAGAAGAACTCCATTGCGGATATAAGTTCTATAATTGACAACAAGGGAAGGCATGATGCCTCCAGTTGCAAGATCAGCTTCTTCGGCGTATTGGACGCCGCCATCTAATCGACAACGACGCCTCTCGGATATACCAACCAACAACAGGAATTACTGTACAGCAAGAACTGCTGAAGGAGATATGCTAAGTAACATATCGGCATCAACATCGCGCCATTATGTTGATCCATGGGACCTAGAAAATTACGCATTTATGAGGCGTCATTGTACCACTGATGTTGAAACAGATTATGTGGCCGGTTCAACGCCTGCACTGGAATCGTCACAGTCTGACTTCTATTATGTACCACAGTTTAACCGTCGCCCATGTCCGGACACCGACGATGAAGATGTGATGAAACAGTTGTCTTGCTACCTGCACGATCCCTCGTCGTCGGCGCAGAGTGGGTCTGTTGGACTGGTCAACGGTGTTGAGGAAGAAGACTTCTACAACGAACGTTTTGAGTTGTCATACAACAGTTGCTGTTCTCCAGAAAATGTTGACAACAGTGCCTATTGTATCGACCGGGCCCCACGATTGAAGTACAAACCAACTAGCTGCTTGTATTCGCATACAGGTATGTCTGTAGCCTAGTTTTGGGTAGCTACGTAAAGTCGAAATTTGAACCCAAGACCCTCGAATAAAGCGCGGGATTGCTACCAACTCAAATGCGAAGCTAGGGAAGCTATGTGGGGTAGACCTTGATTTCTTTGCTGAAGTCTTCTTTGACTGCTTGACCGTCGAAGACCGGACCGATGGGTAGACCCGGACAGGCCACAGATGACAATATAATATGGCGCATGCGCTTTGTGTGCTGCATAACTAAGGCTACAGACACACACTCAAAGTATGTAACACTTACTGCTTTTGTACGGCAACAATGGTTATGCGAACGCGCCTCAATGTTAAGTTTATATGTGCGTTGCCTGTCTGGTTGTGGCCTTTGTTATTCCCTCCATGCTCATGCCATGAATTTGGCCGGGACAAATTACTTACAAATCCTATATCGTGCACATTCATATCTGTGGCCTGTATTGCGAATGGTGCTTGACTATGAAACACGTGCTGTAATCTGAAAGTGAAAACTATTTACAATTCAAAATCAGACACAAAATTTATATAAAACGTTGTATGGAAATCGATCTTGATTAAACTTCGTATGTAAGATTCATTGGTTTTTGGTGTATTTGACGAGCCTTTTTTCGGTAGCTCATGTCGTGTGGAGAACAGAAGTCTCTTGAATTGTGGATTGTGAAATGGAAATAACGCGGAATGAAGCGGCCGCGGTCTGTTTGAAATACTGTCCCAGCATTGGCTTGTAGGGGCTAACGAAAATGACAGGTCACGCAAATAGAGTAGTGGGTTTATAACAGTACGTTCGAATCGGGGACCTCTTAAGTCCAACCACTTGGTCACGAAGTGGAATTTACTGGAAAATGTGTGTGTGTTTGTGAGACAGTTAAGTGAGTCACAAACTGAGGAACTCTTGATGTATAATTAAGAACACTTCCAAGTTGTTGGAGGGGGAAAAAAAAGAACGGATGTTGTGACGTCACTAACTCTAATGTCCGTAGAAAAAAATGTGTTGAAATTTAAACACGAGATTGCAGGTAGCGCCTGCTTGTGTCGCGCGCGGTTCGTGTCCCAGGTTTTAATTGGACGGCCGCAGCAGGCGGCAATTGCCTCACATCTCGTCAGCAGCTATAATATTATCTCGGTCAGAATAGCGGTCCATCCTACGACGATGATGACCTAGTCTGCAGTTACGTGCCTCATTTTCTAAGCGTTTGGACTATAACTTCAGGTTGTATTTTCACCCACATCCGGCAATAGAACTCTCAGTGACCTCGCAGTAAAATAACACGCAGCATCCCCTGTTTTCATCAATTTTTTACGCTGTTTTTAGTAACACTGAGGACAAAGTTTAGAAGAACAATAGACTCGTATCTTTTCAGCCACAATGAAAAGCTGTTTTGTGTTTTTTCCATCAGAAAACGCATTTCGTCATCGCCACGTAGATAACTAGAATAACAGTAATTCGTATTTGCCTTGTCTAATAAACACAGGCCATCCCACTGGCCGCGCCGTCTGAGGCGTGGGTCTGCGGATGTTCGCTTGCTGGGATTACGGGTTCGAATCCCGCCCGGGGGCATGGATGTCTCTGTTGTGAGTGCTGTGTGTTGTCAGGTAGAGGTCTCTGCGATGGGCCGATCCCTCGTCCAGAGGAGTCCTACCGACTGTGGAGTGTGTCTGAGTGTGATTGTGAAGGCTCGATAATGAGGAGGCCCTGGCACACCAGGGGCTATTGCGCCACTGGAAAATATCTAATAATAACCACGTGATGGTTCTGTATATACAAGTCTATTATACCTGAATTACGAAAATTTGGAACTGTTGAATGGATGTCGAAAAATCTAAAGACTAAAACATAAAAGCTGTAATTCTGTGTGGGTGTAAAGCGTGACCTTCCGTAGAATCTGAAGAATATGGGCTGAGGATGATTCGTAGACTTGAAGTGGGACGCCGCACAAGGAGACGCAGTGAGAAGCCTCACAATTTGTGCTCTTCACTAAATGCTGTCAGCAGGGTGACCAAATCCAGCAGGGTGAGGGGGTAGGGCAAGATTTAGAGGGACAGCACAATGTGCGTGCAATTTTAATCGGAAAAAACACAGAACAAAGACGTCTTGTATCGTCGTGTAGGTGGGAAGTAGGTCTTGAAAGCAGTAGAAAATGAGGTTGCAGGACTGGATTCGTCTGACTGGGGTCAGGGGTCAGTGGGGGGGGGGTCTTTTGAAGAAGACGCTGTGAGTGTGGATCCTATAAAAGGCTGGGTACGAATGACAGATCGCATGAGAACTGTTCGTCTGAATTGTGGCCATCGTCGTGGTTCTTTATATAAAAACTGCTGGAAGTGGAGACGTTATGGAGAGATTCCTGATGGTTTGGGCCCCTAGACCATATGATGAGATCATTAATCTGTTGGGCCCTTAGAGGATATGATGAGATCCCTACGTTGTTGACCCCCTAGAGGATATGAAGAAATCCATACGCTCTTGGCCCTCTAGAGGATATGAAGAAATCCATACGCTCTTGGGCATCTAGAGGATAGGAACAAATCCATGGGCTATTGGCCCTCTAGAGGATATGAAGAAATCCATACGCCCTGGCCCCTAGAGGATATGAAGAAATCCATGGGCTGTTGGGCCCCTAGAGGATTTGAAGGGACCCATACGTTGTTGAGACCCTGACAGTCATGCAGAGATACTGTGTTGTAGAGGATATGGATTATGGGAGTCCTGGAGGGTGTGAAGAGATCCCTGCAGTGTGAGGGCCCTGAAGGATACGAACAGATCCCTGGATTCGGCCGCCCTGATGCGCTGGAGCACCTGCACCATGAAGCCCACGATTGGGAGTTTCTTCGTGTCTTTTGCACTTGAAGACGGGGAAGACCCGTACCAAAACACCGTTGTTCTGCGCTGAAAACTAAGACACTGTACCAGATCCAAATAGACGGCATTAAACGTTGTGTCACGCCGTCAGGTGACTTTAAATGCAGGTGACAACTTCCGAAGCAGAACCCTTCTCCACACAGTTACTCCTAGATATAAGTGATGTAAGTCTGTCCGTCCGTCCACTCATAACCAGTGATTTTTCACAAGGCGGTACTGCCAAGCGGACATCTCAATACAGCCATCTTTTTTTCCTGGCTTGGAACGTGAAGGCGAGAAAGATGCGAGGTTGGATGTTCTCTCAGCAGTGCTGCTGTACATTCACGCCTTGTGGAGTGTTACGCCGTGTCGACTGGTAAACAGTTACTGACGTTTCGGGGGATCGTGATACCTCCGTCTTCAGGGTTGACTTGGCTTGAATCTTCAGAAGTAATGATTTGAGTAACGTGAACGTTGTGGCTCTGAACAACACAGCATCATTGTCCAACACTGTAACCATGCTTCGCCATCTGATTCAGTCTGTGTGGTGAGTGGCCTGCGGGCTAGTGTTTGGTCCCTGTCCGGTACAGGGTGTCTTCTTTTCTGCACAACATCCAGATATAAGGTGGGAACCACTCAGCTTTCTAGGCAATGTGTACTGCATGCTCTTTTCCCGGGGTTAAAACTGCCGGGGCGTTGAGTTTACCACTACCCAAATCTAGTACCGGAATGATGCGTGCATGGAGTTAGACTTCCACTCCCCCCCACACATCTTTCGTAACGCGCTGGACTAATCAAGTACAGCGACAACTTTAACTTTAGGCATGTGGGCAGATGCCAAACACGGAAGTGAAGGTCCACGTCGTGGCCTTGCAGTTATGAGTGCATGTGGCCATGTTGGTGGGTGTCCACATTTCGGAGAACGTACTGCCTTCATTACGTACATCATGAAGACGGAGGCAGCATGTTGCTCCGAAACGCTGGGCACCCGCCTACGAGACTAAACAATACCATAAGTAAGAATACCACATTTGGTAGTTTTCCATCGTGAGCCACCACGACCAAACCATGGCCCACCCACCCGCCTATCTACGCTCGGCATAAGGTGAAGATTTTCCTGCCGCGCCTTATATGTGCCTTTACGGCATACGGTCTGTGCACGGTGCAGGCAATATCTATACATCACAGCAGCCAATGTTAAGACTGCGAGATTCTGATACGTGACGCCGTGTATTTTGGTACACAGGAACCTGCAGCCTGAGTACAACATGCGAGTGTATGTTTGCTAAACTTTGCCATGTCAGCCGAAAGACAGAGGCGCTGTCAGGGTAGGTTGCCCGTATCCTTGTGTCTTGCCCCATCAGGAAGTACAGTTGGAGTGCCACAAAATGCTGCACGAAGGATATTGTGACACGTTGGTGTGTTTTATACAGCTGTCAGGCAGTTTCTCAGTGTTCTGTGGCGTATGTAGCTACGTCTGTGTGCAATACGTGAATAGAAATGTGAATACACACGGGCAGGGTTCGTTTTTTTCTGATTTCTGTCGAGTAATTACTAATATTTTGGGTAAATCTTGATGTACTTTATTATTCATACGAACATGAACCCTGTTTTTTTTTGTTATTCATTAGAAAACGTCATAAGAAACTCTATACTCGTGCATTCATCTTTTTTCATCAATATTTCAGGCTTCTTAATTCCGTCATATATAAAATTTTATTTATTAAATGGACGTCTTGTAGAAAAATAGCATGGAGGTGATGTAACTTTACATCCAGAATGCAGGATACGATTTACATTATCTGTAAAACGTTATGTTTGAGGGCACAGCACAGCTTGAAACTAGAAGTGGCAGTTTTACTTTAGTGGTGAAAGACCCCGCAGCAGATGCTATGGACGCACCGCAGCCTTGAGGCTTATTGTTCAGCCCTGTAATGAAGACGATTAGTTTTTTCCGCTTTTCCGTATAATGAAGGACCGGTAGAATGAAATTGTCAGGAGAAACTGAGGTACTCGGGGTAAAACCTTTCCCAGTGCCTATTTGTCCACCACAAATCCCACATGGACTGACCCCGGGATCGAACCCGGGCCTCGGCGGTGAGAGGCCGGCGTCTAACCGCCTGAGCCATGGCACGGCCCAGAAGTGACAGTTGGTGTATTATACAGGCACCGCAACAGAACAGCAAAACAGAGAATATTTGCGCCAGTGATGTTGCCGCAGCTGTGCAGCCCACCGAGGTAGCAGTCCTGTTTGTTCAAACGGTATATCTGCCAATTGTATCGCGGGGGTGCAGCAATTTGTTACAAAACAGGCGGCATCTTCGCGAGCCACTGCTCAAAACCTTCAGTGCCGCCCTTAACCGCGGGTTTACTAGTTGCCTAGAAACCGTAACCCTCAGCATGCACTTTCCCCGCCGTGTACCCACCCAGTCAGTCGCAGTTGCCCATTTCATGTAATTTCGCTTTCCGAATTCAGCGTGCCTTAACACACTAGCTTACCGTGGTTTTGGTTTTGTTCTAGTTTAATTTTTCTTCCATTTTCAGGAAGTAAATGAGGTATTGCAGCCGTAACAGCTTGCAATCAGAACTTCATCATCATAATCATCATCATCATCATCATCATCATCATCATCATCATCATCATGAACTTATACAGATGTAGGACGCCTGGTTCGTGTCCTGTGGAAACCAAATTTTGTAGATGCTCTTGGCCTCACCATCTTGTTTTTGGTTGAGCTGTGTTGCTTTTGCCTTTTGGCTGGTACTCCAGTGCCATCCTGGGTACTCGTGAGTGTTCCATCCTTTGAACATGTTGTAGCCAATTCTTTTGGTAGCTCTGCGTTCCATCTACTGTTTGTTCTACTTTTAGTTTTTCTCAAACTGTTGTGTTCCTCTGATGGTCTGAACTTGTCAGTCCTAAAAGTGACCTCCTGTCGGACTGCATTGAGGCCCTGCAACCTGAACTTCACATATATAATATGTAAGAAATCAGAATCTGTTTCACAGAAAACACACCACCTTCCCGTTATAAGGATTCACCTGTCTGTGCTCTCTGTCTAAGTCAGTGTCTCTTCGTTCCGGGAATCCTGTGAACCCCATAACGACGTTCTATGGAGCCATGTGTACGGCATTTTGGTGTTAAGGCGCTGGCTACTGTGCTTCAAAGCGTCAGTTCCACGTTGCGTAGTTACGTTGCTTAGCCCACACAGACTGTACTGATAACTGTGCATAAATGTTGGCCTATTGCAGATATTTTGTGGTTTGACACCCTGCGCTACAAAGGTTTTTTTTGCACTGATTTTAGAGACCACGTGGAATTTATTGCCGCAGAGCTGCACACCTTTAAAGGTATAAATTCCACTGTTGGAAGTGACCCACTGACTCTGAACCTTTCTCGGTTGTCTGTCTCCGGTGGACGCTTTCTTAACCTTTTAAAGCCTAGCGGTAACTTTACGTACTACCCGGTTTAACATTAAAAAATTCTACGTGGTGCCCACATTGCGTTTATGTGTTTTGTACGGATCTCAGAACAAACAGCAACTTTTGCCTTATAGAACATTAAGAGACTGGTTTTTATAACCGAAGTGGAGAGTGTTTACAGCGCGGTACGCACTGAGTCCTTATATAAAACAGATATGCTTGGTCTTTAAAGGGTTAAAAAATTCTACGTGGTGCCCACATTGCGTTTTTGTGTTTTGTACGGATCTCAGAACAAACAGCAACTTTTGCCTTATAGAACATTAAGAGACTGGTTTTTATAACCGAAGTGGAGAGTGTTTACAGCGCGGTACGCACTGAGTCCTTATATAAAACAGATACGCTTCGTCTTTAAAGGGTTAAAAAATTCTACGTGGTGCCCACATTGCGTTTTTGTGTTTTGTACGGATCTCAGAACAAACAGCAACTTTTGCCTTATAAAACATTAAGAGATTGGTTTTTATAACCGAAGTGGAGAGTGTTTACAGCGCGGTACGCACTGAGTCCTTATATAAATCGGATACGCTTCGTCTTTAAAGGGTTAATGGGCTTTCTCAGAGACAAGGCTTACGTACAGATGAGGTCGTGGAGCATGCAAAAGCTTTGGGACGAAATTCGACAAACAGTTGCTTTGGTAACTCGTATGTTACGAAACTGAAGTTTACTGGCTTAATCCAAGCTCATGCTTTAACGTTGAAAGCTCTGAATTTGGCATATAAAATGTGTCCACAGTTTTGGTATGATTTAGAGTACACAGCGTGTATTTTCGTACCCATTACTAACGGACTTCTCTTTCCACTGTAAATGCAGTCTACTTGCTAAGACACTGGAACCGAACTTTCAAATACTGTGCAGAAGAAATTCGTGCTCCAAAAGCTATAAAGCGGAATCATAATTCGAATGGCCTGCAAGTTCTCCGTCCCTTACCTGTACAAATTGTGCAGAGATTAATTTGTCACTGTACACACAAAGAAGGCTTATGGGGAGGGGGCTAGAGACACACGAGCTCCACTCATTCCTAACCTTGGCACTAGATGGAGGTGAGCGGTCAACTTCACGTCCCGGCCGCTTTACCCCCAGGGAAAGAGCTTCCGGTAGGAATTGAATAGGAAGTTGAGTGGGCCCCCCCAGAGCTGGCGTTGACGTTGTGGAAGGGGGGGGGGAAGTCTTTATGCCCTTGCCTGGAGTGGATGCCCATTTCGTTCAATCGAGTTACTCGGCTGATATTGTCAAGCCGGCTGCCTTATTAAGAATGCAGAAAATTCGGTATCTTTGGGTGTTCTCTACTAGGACCGCGGTAGGGAACGGGAAATAGAGAAACACATTTCATTTTTGGGTTCACTAGACGTCACCCTCACACACCTTGCATGAGACGTTTGTTTCATGCCGTCATGTAGACGGCGCCAAGTTATGAACGGGATTGTTTGAAAGCAGCAAGCCAGTGGCTGTCATGTATTTCATACAAGCAACGTACACGTTAAAAACAAAATACGTTTTCCCCGTTTAGGTTGAGTGGTTTCTGGTTTGGCTGAGAGTTTTAAAACAAACAACACGAATGCAAAAACTTAGTACAGGGATGTCGTACTGGCTCATTGCTTACATCAGAAATTACTTAACGGAAAGGGGAGGCTTCAGCTGCCCTCACTACTGAAGTGCCGTTCGGTGGACTTCATGGAACAGGCCAAGGGTTAGCTGCAGTGAGACGTTCGTAGACACGTATTCTATCTTATCTTGTATGTGGTTCGAAAGCCACACAAAACTGACTCATTTCTAATTTCAGTTGCAGCATTCCGTTGTATATGGTCACAGCAACAAACTATATTGTCTTCAGCCAAATAGCAACTTAACCCTTTACAGACGAAGCGTATCTCTTTTATATAAGGACTCAGTGCGTGCCGCGCTGTAAACACTCTCCACTTCGGTTATAAAAACCAATCTCTTAATGTTTTATAAGGCAAAAGTTGCTGTTTGTTCTGAGATCCGTACAAAACACATAAACGCAATGTGGGCACCACGTAGAATTTTTTAATGTTAAACCTGGTCGTATGTAAAGTTACCGCTAGGCTTTAAAAGGTTGCATGCATGTTTTACACTAACTGGTTTCTTGTCCGGGTTTTACTGCTGTCATCAGACCGTCACTGGAAGCATATTTCGTATATAAACGCCATTTAACTTTTTATAAGATGGGTCCATCCAAGTATACCTGCAGGTAGAAATTTTATTTACAAATAAAGTTAATATAAAATATAACAGTTAGATGTAGTTTTAAGCCAACTTAAACGTGCTAGCATATCGGTGGAAAGTGCTGCCTCCACCTTCAGGGTGACATCTGCAACACAGACGACCGCCACGCCACAATACCCACAGCAGAGTTAACATTGGTCCATCGTGAAAGGTTAAAATCATTATTGCGGCATTTCGTGTGCCAGATCTTTGGCGGAGGGTATGAAGACGTCAGATCCTTCACAAGGACTTTTTCCCTTGTCACAAATGCTCAAAATAAGAGTACGTTTCGGAAGCACCTGCTTACTTCCTCAGGTGAAACCACTAACTCGAAGCAACAGTTAACCAGAACATAACAAATACATTATCATAAATGAAACGCGAGGAACAACAAACCAATGTATCCAGAAATACTGTATTTTTATATGTGTTGGGTAGTTTGTTATATCTTTGTCAGTTGTTTCTTAGAATTAATCTTTGGTCCAGAAGTCTTTAAGAATAAAAGTATACAATGCACTGGCTCTCGCCATTCTTCTATAAGGAAGCGAAATTTCGACCCTCAGGTAAAAGGATAAACAAGCGATTGACATCAGTTGAGATGAAATGTTTCAGAACAACAGCGGGATACACACTTTATGACCACAAAAGGAGTGAAGAAATTTTGGAAGAGTTGAAAGTAGAACCAGCTGATGAGAAACTAAGAAGATACAAACCAAACTGGCTACAACATGTAACAATAATGAACAGCAGCAGGGCGACCAGAAGTGATGCTGAAGTACACACCGAATGGACGAAGACGATTTGGAAGGCCTTTGAAGAGACTGTTAGACGAGGCCGAAACAGGTCTACTGAGGCCTGACTGGTGACGGATGATGATGATGTTTCTTAGATTTAGTGGTTTCACCTGAGGAAGGAAGCAGATGTTTCCGAAAATTAGTGTTTATTTGGAGTATTCTTGACAATGCAAAAATTCCGTATGCATGTTGTTGATATTACGCATGCGCAGCCATTGCCAAATTGTGGTGTTGTGCCCGATCCTCCCCTGAACACAGCCATCTCTATGCAGGACTCCAAGTGCTATGCTCTTAGCTATGCTAACGACGCCCGTGGCTTCCAAAGGAAGTAGAACACAGACAAATGACAGCTCTGATCGGAGCAGTCAAGCGAATTTCATCCTGTTTTCACATAAAAACACCGCGTCCAGCAAATGTCTGTAGTACGATTGGCGAGTAATTGCCGTGAAGTCTGTTTCCTAAGAAGAGCAAGCCTATGGTGGAGAGAAATCGAATGTTCAGCGCCGGTTAATTTTATTTCACGGATGAAATGTTGGCAGTGATGCATGTTGCGGTATTGTAGAAATATCTGTGACGCGTTCCGTTACCACTGCGATTATTAAGCCAACTTTTACTTTACGTCTGGCAATAGAAAACCGTTTTTTATTTTTCATCTTTAGTTTATTTTGGAGCAGAATCTTTCAAGAGACCAGCAACTCAGCTTTCTCTGTTATTGCCAGGAAATTAAGCCTGTCAGTATAACAAGCAGAATTATTTGTAAAAATGAAATAACAGTTTAGGATCAACGATGTATTAATGATGGTTCAAGGCTGTATGCCGCCGAAGAAGTAGAACGCATGCTGAATGCGGCAGCTATGGTACCAGCACAATCACCGATCTTATAACGGTTCTGAAGCATTCGGAATAAACACAAGCTTTCTCTTTTAAACAAACCAACATTCCTTCACTGAACGGCGTGTGCTAATTAATCTTACTCAGTAAATGGGCTGGAAAATGAAGCAGGCTTCTTCTGTGTCTCGCCGCGTTCTTCTTCACGCAAGTCGAAGTTTCTCTACTATCGCAGTCTGCCTGCCGGACACACTGTGTGGCGATGTGATCTGAATGTGCACAGCTCGAGTCTCGTCCTCAACACTAATCGTTCTCGGACTTTCCGTTGTTGTCCTCAGTCAATCCAAGAAAACTACCAGTATTCACGAATTATACCGTCACCTTGTCGGAATTCTGACGTACTTACAGCGTCACAAAATAATTCACGCACGCACCCACGCACACACAGTCTCTCTGTCTCTGTCTCTGAAAGAAGACTTATGAAGTTTTAAATAAGAAGACACTTAAGCCAGCGCACAGTAAGGTGTGCACCATCACACAAACAGTCATGCTCAGAGGGAGGTTCGAACATGCACCCCCTGATCTGAGGGACAGAACAACAATACATTTTCTTCGCATGTAGCTGCGTCCAACACAATCCTTTGTTCGAAAGCTGAGAGCCCCTGAACCAATCAAGAAATTCCCTGGCATGTGTGCGCCCAGAATGCTTGTGATTGTGTTTAGGCTCCATTGATTCCTGTCGTGAGCGAGTTGAAGCCCGTACACAGTTTCACACTGTGTTTAATTGAGATCTACTTTAATATTATCCTTCCACGTACTTCCCTGTTTCCCTCCCTTCAGGTTTTTCGTTTAACATTTTACCTTGTCGGATTTGTGGTGGACGAAGTGCCACTGGCACGAATCTCTCTCCGAATAACGCGGTTTTCACCTGTCAGTATTATTCTACCAGTGCTCCACCTTCCACCACCGACGCCATGTAAGGAATCATAGCAAATTATGGCGTCAAGTGAAACACCTCTCTCTGTGTCTCTCGATGAATACTTTGCTTGCACTTGTCTTCTCGCCTGCAAGTGCTGCTCGCTCTTCGCTTGTCATCCGCCTTGATTTGATGATTCCAATAGTATCTGAGCAGAAGTAAAAGTAAAGAAGGCTCTCACTATGCAGGCTGTTCCATCCTCCTGTCCTCTGCGCCCTCTGAGCTAGCAATATCCTCCTTAGCATCTCCATTTCGAATACCTCAATGTAGGTCCTTCCCTTGGGCTGGGAAATCCAGTCTCACCTACATACAGGAAGAGTTCGGTTAAAGTTTGCGTACGTTTAACATCTACTTTTTCAGTAGGAGACGTGAACATAAATGCGCTTGTGCTGAATGCTGGCTGACGCGTACCGCATTTAACCGAATATTATATGTTTTTGCAGATGTTGCTGTTTTTTTGGTATTTTCGTTCCCAAATATTTAAGCCCCCAATAAAAACAAAATTGTCAGTTGCAGCTGCGCAGGAAACACGAAGGGCGTTCGGAAAGAAATTCCGCAATATTTGTACCATTACTGCCAGGTAAAATATCGAAGTGAAACAAAACACGAAGTATAACTCAGAATGTGTAAGTTAGCCCAGCACACTCAGTCCAACACGGCACACTGTGTTGTTCTCGGATATTTTATGTTACGATATCACGCTGGACACTGCTACACGTTTCGATCCCTTATGGGATCACCATCAGGGGCTCACATCGAAGTTGCACTTCACAGAAACAGAACTTTAGTGCAGTTCCCTGATGATGATCCCGTAAGGGGTCGAAACATGTAGCAGTGTTCCTCGTGATTTTGCAATATAAAATATCAGGGGACGATACAGTGCAGTTTGTTGGACTGAGCGTTGCGGGTTGATTAGCGACAGTACACGGCGTGAACAGTGTAAAATAACGTTTTAAAGCCTAGCGGTAACTTTACGTACCACCAGGTTTAACATTAAAAAATTCTACGTGGTGCCCACACTGCGTTTATGTGTTTTGTACGGATCTCAGAACAAACAGCAACTTTTGCCTTATAAAACATTAAGAGACTGGTTTTTATAACCGAAGTGGAGAGTGTTTACAGCGCGGTACGCGCTGAGTCCTTACATAAAACAGACACGCTTCGTCTTTAAAGGGTTAATACAAAATGTGTACTTTCTTCCTATACGTCATTTTTCCACGTAGTCTCCCTGTCATTCCATACAATGCCACCAGCAGTTTTTGGAGCGTCCTACGTATTATAAGCTTTCACAAGGCGAAGCCCACCGGAATAATGTTGTATGAAGTCGGTCACCAACAGCAACAAACCCCGCCGCATTTCCGATATAAAGACTACTCAACCGATTTATATTGGCAGGGCAGTTGCCGTATGTTCTGAGCAGGAACCAAGTCCGAAACTTTGCGTCCAAAATGTTTCTTCGTTTTAATGTTTAAAAGTGGTACGCGCTGTTACCAGCTCCTTATAAGGAGTGAAAAGGACAGGGCTGTCTGGTTGTATAAAAGTTTTTAACGTGGATCCCTGAAGATTGTTGTGAAGAACAAAAGAAATTTTACATTTTCTGTACCGAGCACGTGGTCACTAGAACAACAATACAACAAACCAACACGTGCACAGGAACTTTTAGTGCTTGCAGAAGCAGTTCGCTTTTAAACGCAACATGTTTCGGCACACTGCGCTACCGTCATCAGGGGTGACGGTTGAAATATGCAACACCTACAACAAACATCCGAAGATCCTTCGGTGTCTTGTTCAAGCAGTTTCACTTGTGGCACAAACGCGTCTGTAAACACCAAATCTAACTATAAATGAAATGTAGTAAAAAAAACGTAATTATAGCTAAAAACAGTAAAAGTAAACTTAAAATGCTGTGCTGTGACTTGCACGCACCATACTGTTCGTCACAAGATTCGTAATTTCCAGATAAACGAAGTTCCGCCGTGGGTTTCAAGAGAGGTGCATTTCATCACTAAAAATCATAAGTTTTGGATTCTTTATGAAAACGGCAAAGCCTTGGGTTTGTGTGGTACATGCATCAGTATTCCAAGTGTTGTTTTGCTGTTCTAACAAAACAAATGCTTAGGGTAAAGTGAATAAATCTACACTTCAGAATTTGTTATGTACAGGTCTAAGTGCTTAATGGCGGGTCTGTATAAATTTACCGTGTGCATTAAAATGGCGGGATAACACAGCGTAACATTACGAATCGTGTAGTGAAGTTAGACGTCCTCAAACATTACTGTCTTCCGGCTGTTGACGCCGTGTAGGTCGTCAGAGAGGTAGCAGCGCTTCCAAGGAACGTGTTACCACTATCGTCAGAGTAGAACGGGCTCTTCTGTCTTGAAGTGCATGCAGCAACTGTCTCCGAATCTTTTACCCTGAAGATGGAGGCGGTACTTTTTGCCAAAACGTTGTTACCTGTCTATCAATAGTCGTGTACAAGGCATCACAGTCCATAAAATTTCAAGCTCTTCTTGGACTTCTTGACCCTTGAAGATGGGACCGATACGTTGGCCCGAAACGTCGCTAAAGGGTTACTGTTCGACGCTGCGTAACACCCCAGAAGAGCACAGATCTCATCAACATCGCGGCGGAAGTCTGAAATCAAATTTTTTTTAGTTTTTCTGTAAGGCGAGAGCTAGGATAGCTCAGTCATTGTAGTGTCTGAAATATGGGGTGTACGACCGGAGAATTGGGATTCGATTCCAGGCAGTAGCAAGAACTTTCTCTGCGCTTCAAAGCTCCCAGAACGGCCCTGGGGGGTACCATTCCGTACCCTGGGACGCGGATGGCGTGTCACGTGACGTGCATATTACAAAGACCACCTGTTCAATAAACGGACCCGCCAAACAAATATTAGTATTGTATTGTTTTAATGTGTTAAAGACTACTATTCAGAAATGTCTGTAGCTACTATGTCAGTCATAAGTGAAGAGACCTATGTGTTGCCACTAGCTGCAGGAATGCTGTAAACTAACACGAATTAACTTTGTGAGCTATAATATTTTACAAAGTTTTAAATTTTTGCAAAAACACTAATCACCAACAAATGCACAAAGAGAGTTCTATCATCAATCGTAACACACTCCTACATGTTTCGACCCTGCTGGGTCATCTTCAGGGAGAACTTTTTGTTATTGTTACACTAAGGTTGCACTTTATAGTTGAGTGAGAATGTGTGCTGTTGACTGTGTACTGTGTAGTGGAGGTGTGAACTCTCTGCAGGCCAGGACTGCAGAGAGTTCACGCCTCCAAAAACAACGTAATACACAGTCAACAGCGCATTCTCACTCAACTATAAAGTGCAACCTTAGTGTAACAATAACAAAAAGTTCTCCCTGAAGATGACCCAGCAGGGTCGAAACATGTAGGAGTGTTTTACGATTGATGATAGAACTCTGTGCACTTGTCGGTGATTCGTGTTTTTGTATAATATAGTGCACGGACATGGAACACATTAAATTTTAAATTTTGGTATAAAGCTCCCTGAAGATTGCGTAAATGACGCCGAAACATGTAGCAGCAAAATGCGACTGCTTGTATCTTAGTGTGTGACGTGCAGTTGCTGTTGTGAATGGGTGGACAATTCATGACATCAACAAATGCACATGCAACATTTCGCAGACACCCAACAGTCTTGTCATCATCTCAGCACGCTCCACCCAGAACAGTAGGCACCAGCAGGCTTCAGGCTGCAGCCACGTAGTGTTTTGTGTTTACAAACCGAAGCGTCCTTAGAATGACCGCGCTGGCTGAAACGTGTTGAGGGGGTGATACAAATTTTGTTATCTTCAAATATTTGATGTGTTTTGCTGGTTTTGTTTGAAGGATTGCTGTAACAGCGCAGCAGGATAAACTTACATGTAAAGCAAAGTGCCAGTAGACTCACGTTGTTGGAGGAAACACTCGCTGCTTCTGCTGAGTATCATTCGAGGCACGTACGCTGTTGAACGTTACTGTAGGTGGTATATACAGGGTGATTCAGTAGGAAAGGTGATAGCATTGTCATTGTGAGAAAAACGTTCGTATGAACGTATGTCTAATTCTGAGTGGTTACCGAGACAGGACTGTTTGAATCAACAAATACAAAAGCGTGGTGAACAGTAATAAATAAAGAGAAATTTCTTACTGTTAATTTTAATTTAATGTTTAAATGACAAATTTGTTAGAGAGAAATGATAAATTTGTTACAGTTCACAATAAATGTCCGAAAATCCCACCGTCAACCGCAACGCAGTTTGCAACTCCTGTGCGAAGATCGCGTGTTGTTCGTCTGATTTGATCTTCACGTTTCTTTATGCAGGCAGCAGCATCCAAAATGCGAGCGAGCAATTCGTCTCGTGTTTCCACCTTTCTTTTGTAAACTTCGCCCTTCATCCAACCCCACGAACAAAACCCTAACGCATTTAGGTCTTGAGATTCAAACAGCTGTATCTCTGTAACCGTTCAGAATTAGACACGTGTTCATACGATTTTTTTTCCTCCTACAATGACCTATACTATCTACCTCCCAAAACACTGACCTTTCCTTCTGAATCACCCTGTATAGTAACTTATGCACTGAGAAAAGGTATTCTGTTCACGTACAGTGGTGAAGACAAATCGCGGCACTTTATACCAGCGCCCAAACGTGGCCACTGTCGAGAGATAAAAGTGTTTCCTGTTCATTCTTTGAAGGTCAAGCTCTGACACAAAGCCGATTTATAATTGTCATGCCAGGCACACCACAGCCGACACATCCTTCAGTGCCAGACGTTTCAGACAAGCGGCTGTCGAGCCGCGGTTGCAACGACAAGTTAGAAATGTGTTCTGTAGCAACATGACTTCAGACGCGTAACTAAAATAACGTGGAGGATATTGTCATAGACTTACAGTTTGACCCTTTAAAGACGAAGCGTATCTCTTTCATATAAGGATTCAGCGCGTACCGCGCTGTAAACACTCTCCACTTCGGTTATAAAAACCAGTCTCTTAATGTTTTATAAGGCAAAAGTTGCTGTTTGTTCTGAGATCCGTACAAAACACATAAACGCAATGTGGGCACCACGTAGAATTTTTTAATGTTAAACCTGGTGGTACGTAAAGTTACCGCTAGGCTTTAGAAGGTTAAGCAAGGCGTGGTAGTAAGTGGACGCCATATGAAACTTACACACATGGCCATGCAAGCGCAGACGCACGTTTGATGGTGAAGCGTTTCAACTGCGTAACACACATCTAAGACACGCACACAAAATTAGTAGAAGATTAATCGATGATTTTTTTCTGCGGAATATCCAAAACACCACACATCTGCTGAAGAGAACAACCACACCAGATTTACTCTTCAATGAAACTCATCCTAACAGTCAAAATCCATAATGTACCTCTAACAACAAACAATCTATGTAAAGTGAAAGGCCTTCACTAATTTTATATTAGTCAATGTAGAGTTTTTATAAGTTCTTGGAAGATTCGAACCTGAAGATGGCGTTATCACGCCGAAACTAGTAGCTCGGTTTTTAACATTTTAACCTTTAACCTGCAATAAATTGTTTGGCTGTTTGACTGGTTTTGCTTATGTATATTAATCGATGAGTTTACAGGAAACAAGATGTTTTAGTGCCAAGCCTGGAAAGTGATCTTTAATGCAACATAGTTTCCTGCAACTCGTAACAAGGCAGGCTCTGTACGTACAAACGTAACGTGGAGGCGCGTTCGCGTAACCACTGTTGCCGTGGAAAAGTAATGACTATTACATATTCTGAGTGCGTGTCTGTAGCCTTAGTTATCCAGCGTGCAAAGCGCATGCGCCCTATTGTCATCTGTGGCCTGTCTGGCTCTACCATATTTTTTCGTATTATCTAATAAAGGGCGCGATTTTCGGGGGGTGGGGGGGGGGGAATTCAATGAACAAAAAAATATGTGTTTTGATTTTCTCTACCCCTTTTGTCTGAAACATTTCTCATTCTAGGAAGAATTCAGCGGATATTATCATAAATGTACACAGGTCTTCATGTAAAAGACCTGTTATTCTTGTCGGATTTTAATGAAACTTGAATTCTCTCGACAGATTTTCGAAAACTAATCATGTATCGTATTTTATAAAAATCCGTCCAGGGGGGACCGAGTTGTTCCATGCGGACGGACAGACAGGCACGATGAAGCTGACAGTCGCTTTTCCAATTTGGCGAACGCGCCGAAAAGAGGTGTGGCCGGCCGCACTTCATAATTGCGCCTTTGGAGCCTGCCGCCTGTGTTGAGCAGCTGTAAGCTTGAACTGAGCCCCAGCTGCTTACTGTATAAGAACAGAGTTCCGACCAGAACTCATACTGCCTACTTGCCTGTCGCATAGAGTTCGAGTCCTACAGAGCTGTTGCTGTTATTGTTGGCACGACTGTTTTTCGTGAAGACCTGTCGCTGTTATTGTTGGCACGACTGTTTTGTTCGTGAAGATCTGTTGCTGTTATTGTTGGCACGACTGTTTTGTTCGTGAAGACCTGTCGCTGTTATTGTTGGCACGACTGTTTTGTTCATGAATATCTGTTGCTGTTATTGTTGGCACGACTGTTTTTCGTGAAGACCTGTCGCTGTTATTGTTGGCACGACTGTTTTGTTCATGAATATCTGTTGCTGTTATTGTTGGTACGACTGTTTTGTTCGTGAAGATCTGTTGCTGTTATTGTTGATACGACTGTTTGTTCGTGAAGATCCTACTACCAAAGTATAGATTTTCTCGATTTAAATTTGTCGTGTATAAGCGCATAAATCCGCATCGCCGCCATGTTTCTTCTAGTTGACACACGAATGACATTTCGTACACAAACACTGGCTGTGCCGACCGTCTGTTTCCGTACCCAATTTTTAAATCTCAGTCTTCATGATAGGTGGCTACCAAACCGAAATTAAAGCAACTTTCCTACGAATGGCACCGTTATTGTTGCTGTACAAAACAATTACCTTTACTGAGGTCTCACGTTTTTGAAGGTGTATTGCGGTCTGTCATTTAAGGACCACAAATATTGCGCCATACCTCACATCACATCACATCACATCACATCACACCACACCACACCACACCACATCACATCACATCACATCACATCACACCACACCACATCGCATCACATCACATCACATCACATCACACCACATCACATCACATCACATCGCATCACATCACACCACATCACATCACACCACATCACATCGCATCACATCACACCACATCACATCACATCACACCACATCACATCACACCACATCACATCACATCACATCACACCACATCACATCACACCACATCACATCACATCACATCGCATCACACATCACATCATATCACATCACACCACATCGCATCACATCACACCACATCACATCACATCACATCACACCACATCACAGCACATCACACCACATCACATCACACCACAGCACATCACACCACATCACATCACACCACATCACATCACACCACATCACAGCACATCACACCACATCTCATCACACCACATCACATCACATCACATCACACCACATCGCATCACATCACACCACATCACACCACATCACATCACATCACATCACACCACATCACATCACACCACATCACACCACATCACATCACAAGCTTTTTATCCCACATGTTACTGGTTGTAAGCTGCTGGAGTTTCCTCCAATAGCATAAGGTTCGTGTCAGTCTTCGTGAAAATAAGTCAAGTATTTCGAAAGTTGGAGGGCGAAACCCAAGATGGCGTGGCGATGTCATGAGGCAACTACCGTGTCTTTCCTTACGAAAAGAAAGTGGGCTAAATATAGGCTAGTCTATGATGCCTGCACCTGCTTCTTAATTTCTGAACCAACATTCGGCTGTGTGTGGCGTTCGGGGTGCTTCTCAGTGCCACGTTATATGGGCTGTCAGTGCCGGCCTGAGAAAAGGCGGCCCCACAGCCCGATTGCAATTCTTGTGGCGGGCCCCTAAAAGTTACTGTGCAGAGCAAGAAAGTGCTGAGGTGTTGCTATATTAATGTAAGTTAGGATGAAAAATTAAAATTTTCCATTTTTGTCTTACTGTGTTCGCTTTTTAATTAAGAAATCAGTCAAATATATTGTTTATTTTATTTTCCCCCCTGAGAGTGGGGCTCCCCGTAAGCGCGGGGCCCGATTACGTGAAATCGGTCCTAAAACTGGCCCTGTCTGCTGTAATACCAATGTGGCAGCTATGATAACCCACGTGCTTGTATCGACTTCATTTCAATTCGATACTTTTGCACTGTACACTTAATGACATGGCCGCAAAACAAAATGGACGACAGCTACAGCCGTATAAACCGATGTTGGATGGTGTTAGCGTGAATAAAACGGTAGAACCACGCACGGCGCTTTGAAAGGAGCTGACAAAAAGTGGCTGTTGCATGTTCTAACGTCATTTAACACGGGTCAGAAGTACAAGTATGAAGTTTACCTTACGTTTAAATAAATATCAGGCTATGGAACTTATGAGGAAATGGACGTATAACTCCGTACGTTTTAAGTTAGGCACTTCGTGAGGGTCAGTAGTCAACGTTAGGCTCCGGACGTTTCGACCCCAGCAGTCGTTCATTTGGAGGCTGTGTGCACTTCACCTCCCGTCCGAATTTTGTCAAGATGAAGAAAACTGTTTGTCCCTGCGGGCAATCGAACTGCGATTCATCGGCCATGCAGCCCTTAGCCTAGACACAGTTAAGGTTAGCGATAAAAGATACACGGTACGTCTTTTCCAGTTTAGCTGAAGACTGTGGAGATTTATTTTGCCTGAACTGCCGTGGCTGTCCAGACGTCTTTGCACACGTTCCGTCTCCCCTGCACCTGACTCTAAGCCAAACAAGTAGGTTTGGCATCGGTTCGTCATTTTGTATGACGACGGTCACTGGCCACCCGAATATGTGGTGAGGGGTACAGATAAAGTTCCGCGTTACGTAGTCTTCTCCATTCTCCTGTTTATCTCGTCCCTCTTATGTCGGCGTCGCCAATAAACACACACAAAGCACTCAAGAAGCGCAACCCGACCCTCGATACTGAACACGATGCTGAGCCAGTTCTACCCACTCACTTCCCGTCCTCGTATCTTTGAGGTCTTTCTCAATATAAGGCTTTTCCCCACATCGCCTCCTCCGTCATGCAAGTGGCTGTTTTCCAACAGGCTCTCACGAATTCTTCTGCAGGCACTCCTCGCCTCTCCTGTTCTAGCCATATGCCCGACCCACTGCAGCTGCCTACACTTCACTGCACTGACAACAGCACGTGAGTTGTGGTAATTACGCACTTCCTCCTTATGTAATAACCGACACTGTTGTAATCGCTTTGTTTCCACTGTCGCATTTACCTTCTCCCTCCAAATAAGACATACAAACTACGTGTAAGACCTTCAGCCGTTCAGACAGGAGACGTGGCAGTGACTGAAATGCAGTCCTTCCCTCTTCTACCTACCCACAGTAGGTGTCGAGGTTGTTTATTTTCACTTAATCACACTCAGACACACACCACAGTCGGTAGGACTCCTGTGGACGAGGGATCGGCCCGTCGCAGAGACCTCTACCTGACAACACAGACACTGTACAAGAGACAAACATCCATGCCCCATGTGGGATTCGAACCCACGATCCCAGCAAGCGCTCGGCCGCAGACCTACGCCTTAGACTGCGCGGCCACTGGGACCGGCAGTGACTGAAATGAACAGCGATATTTACGGAAATCACGGTTATTACGAACCTGATTTTACTGCTTCTCGCTGTTCGTGACTATATGTGACTAAGTTTTTAAAACTTCAGGTTATGTATTACGCGTTCTTTGCACGACGTGCACGGATTAAGTACATTTAGGGGGAAATATCCGTCCGTCCGTCCACCCGCCCGCATGTTTCAACAAGACAATCGCTGGGCGGTATTAACGGCCCGTACTAAGAGTCGTTGGGCTGTTTCCATTTTCACAGTCTGCAACATACGAGAGTACTGTCATAAGGGTTCAAAGTGTCGGCCTGCTACAGTAAAGTGTCGGCCTGCTACAGTAAGCTTGTCTCTTCGAATAAAAAGGAGACTCAAAAGGAGCATATCCATTAATTTAAGACAACAACGAAAGAATTTCGATGAATTTGGTATCACCAAGCCATTCATGTCACGATAGATAGGCTGACGCTACTCGGATTTAAACTGGAAGCTACAGAAGTTCATACAAGATGTTGGTAGGGAGGCCACAGGGAAAGAGGCCATTTGGTAGACCCAGACGTAGATGGGAGGATACTATTCAATGGATCTTCAAGAAGTGGGATGGGAGCATGTACTGAATTGCTCTGACTCAGGATAGGGACAGGTGGCGGGCTCTTGTAAATGCGGTAGTGAACCTTCAGATTCCATAAAATACGGGGAATTTCTTGGCTAGCTGAGAAACTGTTAGGTTCTCAGCAAGGACTCTGCTCCCTGGAGTTAGTTAGTTAGTTAGTTAGTTAGGTAGGTAGGTAGGTAGGTAGGTAGTTATTTATTTATTAAGTAAGTGTATGTGTCGTTTAATTCAGAACAAAATAATCACTGGATTTTCGCATTTAAGGGCCACAGTCCAGTGATCAGTTGGTTGTTTTAAGGGAGACGCTGTGACGTGTAAAATGAATTCGTAAATGTCGTATATTGTAGAATTTCAAGCGTCAATGGTAATAGTGTACATACAATGTTGCTAAGACAAATATCTATGTCGAAACACGTTGCTGCATCTGCCTATGCATGTGCATCCCACCGCGTCAACTAACATTCCAAACTGTTGTTCGTCACCGCTAACCTAGTCGCACAAAATCACACTTTGACCGCAATTTCAGACGCTGGCGACTCCTATGAAGACTACGACCCCTGTGCTGAGGATTCGGCGGCTTTTTACTCAGACGACTCCACAGCCATAGCAAGCAGCGGCGGCTATGGCAGACGAGTTTACAATCCGCGGTTCGAGTGCCAGCTGTACTCGCCGTCCGTCATGTTACGGCAAGCGCCTAGCCACCGGTCGGACCAGTCGCTTGTTTATGTCTACGAGACAGGGTCCCGGAAGAGGAAGATGGCGCTGCCTAAAGGAAACCTTGGAATGCGCGGGCCTTCGGCACCCGCTGCCAATCTTTTCCGCAGACACAGCACCAACAGCCACCACCTGAGTAACAACCACAGGTAAAGATCTGCGTTATCGACTGCTGACGTGGAAATAGTGACACGTGTCTTATCATGTCAGATGTATTGGACATGTTCGGTAGACCTACGAGACCTTTCGGGAGTTGCATCTGCCCCCTGGTCTGGTGATTTGTTGTCTTCATACTGATACTGTATTATTCTTTATAAGTGCATTCGTAAAGTACAGTACAAATCCAATTATCCGGAATAATTGGGACAGCGATACGTCCGGATGTGCAGAAAATCCGAATAATTGGATTTTTCTTTGAAAATAGGCTACATTGGCAGTTTAAAGTGGAAACAAAATTTATACAGATGGCTATTTTTAGACTAAATATTTACATACAAATGAAACTTTAATACGTAATTCCTTATATGTATTTGACAACTGGAGAAAAACTTAAGCCGTAACAAAGATGCAGTACAATTACAGTAGGAAAACGTTTGACTTACAGATTTACTTGATGCAGTCAAGGATATATCGATCCGACTAAAAAAAGTACAGAAAAGGGACTAACGTTTTGCTATACTAACGAAGTTCAGATGAAAAATTTTTATCGTCTTTTTATTTACTTTTAATCAAGCAATCTGTCAAACATATTATTTAGTTTCAAAAAACTTAAACCAAACGAAACCTAATTACATTTTTCTCGTTTCCCCATGAGCGCGGGGCCCGATTGCGTTAAATCGGTCCAATCAGCCTAAGGCCGGCCCTGACTAGGAAAAACATGTGGGCTCCTATGGTCTAATGATAGTGTTCTCTAGCCAAGCGTCTGAATGTGATATAACCTGCGAAATTGGTCACTCGTGGTTAAGTCGGCCGCCTCTCACAGTTGGCCACATTTGTACGGAACTGCAAAGTCCCCATGATATATACAGGCTCGTTAGCGTATCTACCCACACTGTTTGTCACTTCACAGACCTGCACGGCGACAGGCAGCGTAACCTCGCCGGTGTTCCAATTTGCCGTGAGACGAGGTCCATGCCTTTTTATTTCAGTGCACTGCAATTAATATCTAGTTCGTAGTTACGACATTTAAGGAAGGTTCTCTACAGTTTTAGGTCACTGTACTGCAGTTAATATTAGGTTTGCACATCTAAATGTGGCCCTGGAGATATTTACCTTCAGCTCGCAGATAACGAAACACATCTAAACATGTTCATTGCGCGTCGAACCTCTGTCGATTAAATTCAAGGCACCATGGCATGGGGGCTCTGTTTCAGATCAAATTCAGTGCGAAGACTGTTACCCTGTATTTTAAACTTACGCAGAAGTCAAAATCGAAAGCGTTGTGATGTGGTGAATGAAGAGGCCGCGAACCCATGCTCACTGCTGTCAACGGAATACCTGAAAACAATTTTTTTTAATGGTGAAGAGCCCCTCATCAGACGCTACGGACGCACCGCAGCCTTGAGGCTTATTGTGCAACCCTATGATGAAGATGATTATTTTTTGTCCCTTTCCTAGTCATGGAGCACCGGTGGAATGAAATTGACAGGGGAAAACCGAAGTACTCGGGGAAAAACCTGTCCCATTGCCACTTTGTCCACCACAAATCCCACATGGACTGACCCGGGATCGGACCCGCGCCTCCGCGGTGGGAGGCCGGCAGCTAACCGCCTGAGCCATGGCACTGCCTGCCTGTAGACGGCACGCAGAATTGTTTGTAAAGCCTTGCTGAAAAAAAAGAGGCATATGTTCTCTGGTAACGTGACAGGTGTACAAAATGTGTCAGAATGTAAGATGACAGCGCTAAATGATATCGGAAAAACAGATTGGTCCAGTTACCGTGGATGCACTCATAGCACACCACGCACCATCGTTATGCATGTAAGGGCGCTCCGTGTACTGAAATAAGATGTTCTGCAGAGCAATGCCTGTTATTGTCAGTTCACGTGTACGCTGAGATACAGCGAAGCTTCGTAGCTGAACAGAAGTGATGTGGGCAGTGGCGCAGCTAGGTGTTCTGGCACCCGGGGCGAGTGGCCATCATGGCCCCCCTGCGAGAAGGTATGAATTGAAAAATCATAGTTATGTATCGGATTTTATATTAATTGTCTCAGTGGGTGTTTGGTGGGTGGGTAGACACACGTGTATCATACGTACATAGACACGTGCAGACATACACAGGAAAGCAAAGAAAGTTCACTTTCAAAGCAAACTGTGTTTGTAAGGTGCGTATTGCCGTCTCAGAATATTTCACCTTTTGGGGCTGCGGTGACTTTTCCAGAGAGCGCTTGCCTGTTGCATTACGGGACGGCCTACTTGACAGGAGAATCGTCTGGACGCGCTTGGAAAGAAAGAAAGAAAGAAAGAAAGGAAAGAAAGAAAGAAAGAAAGAAAGAAAGAAGGAAGGAAAGAAAGAAAGAAAGAAAGATGTCTGTATGTGCAACACGATACACAACAGGACAGGACTATTAGCAACACGGTGCCGATCCCAGTGGCTGCGCGGTCTAAGGCGTAGGTCTGCGGTCGCTCGCTTTCTGGGATTGCGGGTTCGAATCCATGGATGGGGGCATGGATGTCTGTGTCTTGTGAGTGCTGTGTGTTGTCAGGTAGAGGTCTCTGTGTCGGACTGATCACTCGTCCAGAGGAGTCCTACCGAGTGTGGAGTGTCTGAATGTGATCGTGACGCCTCGACAGTGAGGAGGCCCTGGCCCACAGGGGGCTGTTGCGCTTTGAAAAAGAAAATTGATCAATACGTTAAAATATTTGACGACGTCCCGTGATATTTCTTAATTCTGTTTTAACCCCCGTTTTCAACAAGCTGCGCATTTATAGAGACCTGTTATTACACCAAGCAATGACCTGTACCGACAGGCGAAAGTCTTGTTCCGCTGTCGCGTTGTCGGTATTGCTGTGGGCGTGGAACTGGCATCCTGTGGCACGATGTCGCACCGAGTTTCACAAAAATAGGTCATTCTGCGGCAGTGAGAGCAGGGCACGGTGTGAAGTTCCCAGTGAACTGCTGCGTTCTGTTAAAGGCAACAAACAAAGCACACAGTCTGTCTATCGACTGTCTCAATAGTCCTACACACAAATTCAGGACGAAAGTACCAAAAGCCGCTGAAGCTCTTCAGAGAGAGAAAGAGAGAGAAAGGAAGCTGGTGAGGCAAACCAGGCCCACAGAATGAATGGTACGGCAGGTTCGTACATGGAGATGTTACAGCGCACCTGAGCGGCGCTTGCCAGCCTGGCTGTTCGCAGCAAAGTTGTATGCATTCTCTTCAGGTGCGCACGCAGAAGTTTTTATTGGTGGGAGTGGGGGGGGGGGGACTGACAGTGAGGCTATAAGTAATTTATGTTTGATTTTAAGAATTATGTTATAAAAATCGTGCTGTAAGTGCAACATAACACTGTTTACAGAAGCGTTTATATACATACGAATATAACTACATGTTCCGTGACTCAATCACAGTGTCCTGTCTTTTTGTTTTTTAAATTTTGTTAATTTATTTTTCAAAATTCTAACGTACTGGTCATCAGCCGATTTTAGTGGCTGATTTCGGCTGAAGGGTAAATCACGTAAAATTTTGATACAATATCTACAAAGTATGTTTTTTTTAAATTTCGGTTTTGGGGTTTTGGGGGGGGGGGCTGCAGCCCGGCAGCCACCCCCCTTGCGTGCGCCCTTGATTCGTGTTAGGCGTAAGTTTTTTTTAACCTTTGTAAGAGAGAGAGCGAAAGAACGTTAGAAGAGAAGTTGAAGAGGGAAAGTGTTGGGAGAAATGAGAGATTATGTTTCTGTGGAAGGAAGGGCGTCGCTGTTAGAGTCGTGAGGAGACAAGGGCAGCGGGGTGTGTGTGGTCTGTCGGCCTGATCGGGCACTGCACGATGTGCACATGTTACGCAACAGACAAAGCAGCCTGGCGGTCACTGAGATCAGCCGGTTGGTGTGCGGGTAAATACTCGCGGGTTTTTTTCCGAAAATTACAAGACGCTCGTAAATAACTCTGTGCGGGGAAGAAGTGCTGGAACAAAGACTGGAAGCAGCATAAATTAAAACTTTAAGACATTTATTAGGAATTACTAAGTTAGACAAGGAAAGACATCAATCCGTCAGGGAGAAACTCGGAGTGCAGAACAATATTGGAAATAAAACAATACCAGCGAGAGTGGCTACAGCACGTAGAGCGAATGGGCACAGACAGGGCATACAGTAAGAGAGGCCAAAGGGGAAAGAGAAGCATAGCACGCCCGAGGAAATGATGGAAGGACCGGCTTCACTTTGAGGGATAAAGGACAGGCACTGCGCCTAACACTTCACAGCTGCTGCTGCTGATGATGATGATGATGATTATGAGGAGGAGGAGGTTTGTAACCTTGACGTGTGATAAAGGCGAAGTTGCTTTGTGCTTAAACACGCATGAGCGGAGTGGAAATATAGCTCCACTTATTCGTAATGTGGACACTAAACTGGAGTTGTCAGCTGCACGGACCGGCCATCTTTATCCTCGGTACACATTTAACTGCAGGCCGGTAGGGAGCCCCACAGCCAGTTTACACACATCACACAGGAGAAAAACCTCATGCCTGCGCCGACAATCGAACCCAGACTCCTGGGTCGCGCAGCCCCTAGCGTACTCACTATACTGACAGAGTTGTAGCGTTAAAATCAGGGGGTGCAACTAGTAAGCACCAGGCGCGCACCCAAATGGGGTCTGTCGGGCTGCCGCCCCCCCCCCCACCAATCAAATCAAAATTTAAAAAAAAAGTGTTTTGTAGACATGGTCACATCAAAATTTTTACGCGATTTACCCTTCAGCCGAAAGCAGCGACTCAAATCGGCTGATGAGTAGTACATTAGAATTTGTGAATATAAGATACAAAACTTACGAATTCTAAGACGAAATCAAAAAGCAATAACATGAGACCTTGTGATTTAAATTAGGTCAGCGAGTCACGGAGCATGTAGTTATATTCCTATGTATGTACATGCAGCTGCAGACAGCATTATGTTGTGCTTACAGCATGATTTTTATAACATAATTTTTTAAATCAAACATAAATTGTATGTATTGTGTGGTGGTGGGTTTATGGACCTTATCCATCGTCCGAAGAGTAAAATATTCCTTTAGCGATTGCATTTGTTGTCTGTCACAGACAAAACCTGATTTCGGGTGCTTATAGAGCTGAAGTTGGCTGACATGAGTTATCCAGTGATGGAGGCTAGCTCTGTCTAAGGGGCCCAACAGAATAGGCGTTCTTTTCTTCTCCCCCTCCATTCACCTGAGGACGGAAGCAGAGCCAGCTTCCGAAACGCCGTGATTTTAATTTTTAATATTTTACTCTTCGGACGATGGATAAAGTCCATAAACCCATCACCACACAATATTATACACCGTCGTCAAAACCTTTTAGAATTTATATAAACTGTACGTGACCTGAGGGTCACCCCACCAAAATTAAAAATTGTGGGCCCCTGATAACCACCGTTCGTTACAGGGTCAAAGGGTAAAACTGTGGTAAGGTAGGGCAACCATTGTTGACGTTGCAGAATTTGCTGTCCGTCTGTAAGACTGGGTGCTAACATGCAGCAGTTTTCACGGACTTTCCTTCTTATGGCACAAAAAATGACCAAACTGCCGCTTTGGCTTCAGATGCGTTCTCAGTTGTTCCTTCCGTATCTGATTGAACAATTATGACGTCGAAATTAGTGAAACCTCTGTTCGGACGAAAAGAAAGGATAGCATCGTGTAATAAGGAAGTAGGAAGAAAATTACAGCTGTGTAACCCAATAGCAGCGTTTCTACAACGCAACGGGCTCGTTATATATTAAAAATCGAAACGCTAATATTGAAGCCGCGAGCCACTGGCGCAGAACCGGGAAGGGGGTGGGGGGAATGGGGAATGTCAATTACAAACCACAGCGTACACTTTGCCTGTGAACTCTCTGTTTCACTGCGATTTTAAAGTAGGTTTCCTTCATTCTAGTTTTTATGTAGAGCAGAATGGCAGTAACTAAATATTTGGTGCAAAATGGGCACAGTTGGTAACATCTGAAAGGTGCATTCCGCAAGCAAATATTCCCGTAGTGCGTTGGAGTTTATTAAAATTTGTTGCGATTGGTTCATTAACCCTTTAAAGACGAAGCGTATCTGTTTTATATAAGGACTCAGCGCGTACCGCGCTGTAAACACTCTCCATCTCGGTTATAAAAACCAATCTCTTAATGTTTTATAAGGCAAAGTTGCTGTTTGTTCTGAGATCTGTACAAAACACATAAACGCAATGTGGGCACCACGTAGAATTTTTTAATGTTAAACCTGGTGGTACGCAAAGTTACCGCTAGGCTTTAAAAGGTTAAACACGATCGACAGTTGGTAATGTACCGTAGATGAAAAAATACGTTTATGGTTTTAAGTAAAGTGAGCTTTATTATGGACCAGCAGGGTCACAGAACGGGGAAACTGGTGGATATCTTCCATATAGATTTTTTAAAATATGCCCCCCCCCCCGTGCCGCCGCCCCAAAGGTGTAGCCGTTGATGTTTGGTCACAGCCAGACAGAAGGTCGGAAAGAACGGACTGATAAATTGTTGCAATGACTGCCAATATAAAATTTCATGAAAACCATTCCGATATTTCTAGAACTACGAGACGCCACGGCGAAAACAATTTCTTTGTATCGTCTCGAAATCTGTAAGAACTGTGAAGTGTTGACCCTAATGTACATCATGTTTCTCTACACCGTTCGTTGGAAGTGCTTTCACCCCAACAAACATTTATCCACGCACGTGCGAGATGCGCCCAGACGAGCATGTAGGTTTTGATGTAATGCGAAGGCACAGTTACTCGATCTCAACCAAAACTGGAACTGACCGACTGTGGCGTTTGTCTCCTCCCACACAGAGCTTCACCACAAATGTGTGTCACGATGCAGCCTCCGACAGACGTCACCTCCGCTAAGGGCGTTCCTTTTGCACTGTAAAAATCGTCTAGAATGCGAACATACCGTGCTAGTAACTCAACTGACTGCGAGACATAGGCTTCCGCCGCGGTTTAAATGAGGTCGTCACTCTTCTAGGTTGTTACGCACCGTACGTTGGTAGTTGTGTACGGACGTTTCGGAAGATAACCTATCGGACCCATCTTCAAGGGTCTTGGACAGTTTGACCCTTACAGGTACAGATACAGATATCAGGGGCGCACCCAAGGGGGTGGCTTCCGGGCTGCAATTCCCCCCAAACCCCCCAAAACCAAAATGTAAAAAATGCAGATTTTGTAGATATTATTATATCGAAAGTTTTACCTTCAGCCGAAATCAGCCACTGAAATCGGCTGATGACTAGTACGTTAGAATTTTGAAAAATAAATTAATAAAATTAAAAAACAAGAAGACAGGACAGTGTGATGGAGTCAGGGAACATGTAGTTATATTCGTATGTGTATAAATGCAGTTGCAGACAGCGTTATGTTCTGCTTACAGCATGATTTTTGTAATATTATTTTTATAGTGAAACATAACTTACATATAGCCTGGGGGTCAGGGGGGGGGGGGGGGGGGGGGGGGGGGGGGNCCCCCCCCCCCCCCCCCCCAAGGAAGTATTCTGGATGTGCACCAGACAGATACAATAGATGTGACAGTTCGGTTAACAAAATGATGAGCTACAGACACAGTGACTGTGGTTCAATACCCTCTAGAGGGATTGGGAATTTTGTCTTCATCACATTATTCAGTATGGATCTGGGGTCTGTTGTTTATCCGGTGATTCAGATACGTGGAGCTGACACCATGCACTGTGGTACCTGCTGCTGAAATTCAGAATGCATGGCGCCTTGTGCTGGTGGTGTAATGGTGTGATACTAGGGCATGCAGTTTTGCTTTTACTTAAGTATCATCATCGTCATCATCATCATCATCATCTCCTTTATGCAGGGTATTCACACTTATATACCTGAAACAAACCATGTTTCTAGGGTATACAGTGTCGCAGCTATCCCGCGCGTACTGTTAATGGTGCATATAGCGCTGTCTGCAATATTAAACTCCTTTGTGCTTCTACATTAGCACATCCCGCAGTGTGTGTGCTGTGCCCAGTATAGCTGTTTTCTGCAGTTCCTTGATATTGTGCTTTCCTGGTACGCTGCTCAAGTATTTTCTGAAGGGTTTTGAAATGGTTCCAGTTGCTCCTATTATTATTATTATTATTATTATTATTATTATTATTATTATTATTATTATTTGTCTGATTATAGGTCACGACGAGTGATGCATGGACGACTGAGTTCCGACTCATATCCCAGCGAACTGAGCGACATAGACCCACCTTACATGATGGCATCGTACGATGATTTGCACCACCCATACTATGACACATACTGTTCAAAGCCTATACCAGTCACACCTCACCACTTTGGCCTCAGCAAGTATGGTCATCTCAAGATTGATTATTCTTTCAGCTGGAACTGTCTGGACAGATACATTGCCACAGACTGACTTCAAAGGCTGCTGTCGTTTTACACATTCGAAGAAAGGCTGAAAAGGAGATGTCTTGGTGTCGCTCTGCTTGTGGAATGGCAGTCTGTGCTTAAGTATGGCTGTGCAGAGCCTAAATGATGTAACGGACCTCAGTAACCTTGCAAATGCTGTGAATGCTTGTCACACTGACAGTTATCTTATTTTGTCTTCATATGAGATTTTTTGTAACTTACTTCAGTCGTAAAGAAATCACAAATTTAGATGGTTACACATACTTAAATTTCTGTAAATACCGTATATATATTGATGATTTTCAAGAGGTTGAAGTTTGTTCAGCACTTTCACTGCCAACCATGACTTTTCTTATATAGCAGACCATTACTGGTGTTATTCTCCAATATATCCATGTTACAGTTGGTGAACTTTTTATGCATGCAAACACCAAACACTGGCACCGTGTGGTTTACAAATGTTTGATTTCATGTGTGATATTCCAAACTCATAAACAATAGATCTTCTTCTCCCTTTAGAAGTATGTCTGAAGTAAGAAGAAGAAGAAGAAGAAGAAGAAGAAGAAGAAGAAGAAGAAGAAGAAGAAGAAGGAGGAGGAGGAGGAGGAGGAGGAGGAGGAGGAGGAGGAGGAGGAGGAGGAGGAGAAGAAGAAGAAGAAGAACCATAAGTAGTCTCCACAGAATTACATTTTATGATAGAGTTATAACATTATCATTTGCTTATCACTGACCAAAACTGTTAAAATCTTCCACTGTGTAATGCAGCAAATTCTTCTTCAAAATAAATGGAATAACAGAAGTCATGTATTAATGACTGGTATGCTAAATTGAGCACAATGACTAGCAGAAGATAAAAGCCTATTAAGAACAGATAACTGTGTTAAATTCAGATAAAAATTTCAGTCTCATAATCCCGTTGTCAGTATACTACATTTTTATTAACCACATTAGTTACAAAAATTCATGTTAACGCATGCACTGCAAGTGTTGATTATCTTATGCCACCAGTGCAGTCATTTTTACAGTATTCTGCATTGATATAACCAGTGATTAGTGTTGCACTGTCATGGTCACTGACAAGTGTTGTGTTGTGACTTGCTCATGAGTGTAGCAGTTCCCCAAGCAACTGCAGACATACTGCATTAAAGCTTGCACATAACCAGTGAACTCACTGTGCTGACATGCAAATACACCAACACATAGGAGGGTAGACACTGCTAACTGTTTTGGGACAGGGTAAAGAGTCTACAAGGGGACACTTTCAGGGTCGATGGGTCGTTCTTCTTCTAAGACCTATCGAACCTTGAAGATGAGGACACTGTGTTGCCTTGAAATGATGGGATCTGATTTACCACTGACACTGTATCATACCTCAGAAGAACGGAGTCCTCAACCACACCAGTATGAAAACCTCAAAATTTGAAGATGATATGAAGTTCCCGTAATTTGAAATCTTCCTTCAAACAAGACTGTGAATATTAGAGGTGCAAAAAACACCACAAGCAAGACCTCTGGCCATGAGGAAACCTTCCACACTGCTGTTGTAATGTGTTGTACTGATAGCACAAAACTTTTTCCATTGTGAATGGTCAAAAGGAAGATGATATCTAAAATGAAAGTCCATGAGGTTTGTGGCTAGAGAAGGTACAGTCACAATGTCGAAGTGCCCGTTCTCAGTGTGTTGCCAATTCAGTTCACACAAAAGGGAGACAAAAAAGGATGGATGCAGAATTAAACATGTAGTCAGCTGTGATTCTAGCCAACTGTGGAGGCAGCAAGTCACAGTTTCATACAACTATGACAAATGAGGCTGCCAGAACTTTACAGGTGTGTGAATGGGTCAAAAATCCTTGGAAGTCAGAGAAACATGAGACCACTGTCATGTCTTTCAAGAAGTGTGAAATCAACAATGCCCTTTAGGCAATTGAATATGATGCACTTTTTTAAGGAACTGGAGCTTAGACCATGACAGCGCAGTGGTAACAAGAGTGACAGTAAGAATGATATAGTTTTGGTGTTCTACAATACGTGAAATTCCCTATTCACACTAACCGTTTGTTCTGTTAGCATGTCTGGATTTGTGTTCCAAATAGTATACACAATAAAACAGTTCCCAAAATTGGCCCTTCTGGAATCTGTGTTGTGACTCTGAAAGGGTTCAAAGTGACTTTTGTCATTTACAGTGACTTTGTCAACCAGAAGTTAGGTCAAAAGTAAAACACACCAGTCAGTAGCATATCTCCCCTCGCTTACTAACTTTAGCTGCAGCATGAAACTTTTATCCAAGGGTGTGTTCTAATCCTCCTCCTCCATAAATCCGCTGCGTATCATAATGTAGGAGCAGTTGTTCTAAGTTCACATACTGACCCAGACATTTCTTCTTAGGTATTTTGAAGATTTTCTGCAGCAGTTTTGGGATAATGCATTACAAGAGGCCAAATCGGGTAATTTCCAAGTTCTCTTCAGTTTTTCAAGATCACAGATTAATGCCATCCAATGCCATGTAGTTTGGTAGATACATATCAGTGTTTCAGAAGACCAAGCTGCCTACCAAATGACGTGGCATCACAGTCAAGAAAACATCTCAACATTCGCTGCCTTAAGGACTTGAAATATGGCATAACATAACACATAATCACGCCATTTAATGCTTTTATTTTCTGGAGACTGACAGAAAGCTTACAATAATTCAGAATTATAATTACTTATTCATGAGATTAATAGAATACATGTCAGATTGAATGAATTAATTACCAAAAAATGGTAAACTGTAATTTCAAGCCTTCCTTGTTACCTCTGGAGCCTTTTAATATGTTAAATATTATGGAACACCTCTTTTATAATATATCTTGAGCACTAGAAGAAAATAATTTTCGTTTCTTTGCTGCTGCAAATTTTACTCGCTTTCCCTGTGTGGATGAATTTGAGTTGCTGTTTAATGGCATATTAGTGACTGTATCAAGATCTGGTGGTTGTGTCACAAACTGCAACTGACGGACAATGGAACTTGTAGTTCCAACATTACTGTCCCCGGCAGACACATTTGTTGACACTGACACTGTAACAGGAGAACTGGAGGATGCTTCAGCACAGATCTGTGCAGTGCTGTATTCCACATTTGTACCTTCTCCTGCACCAGTAAGTCCATGATTATTGAATTCACCTGGTGAAGGTAACACGTTTTGCTTATGAGATGAAGACTGTACTGACATGGAAGCTGATGTTTTCTTTAAAACTGATCTTAGGGGAAGTCTTGAAGGTTGACTTTGGTTTATATTAGAAGGAACACGATACTGGAATGACTTTCTTCTACTTGTTCCAGGTATAAAACTTTGTATGGATTTGGGTGGCGGTGGAGATGGTAATGATTTATCCTTCCCTTGAATCATGTTGTTGTATTGCTGTTCCAATGCTAATACTTTCTGCATTTCGCAAAAAGAAACAGAACAGAAAATGCAGTTAGACAAAATGAGGGTTCAAGTCTCCTGGGATCTTACACAACTTTGTAGGTTGAGACCCTCCTGATGTGGGAAGGATCATAGTGCCTTCATCTTCAGGGTCAAGCAGTGCTGCAAGGCCTTGACCTGAAGATGAAGGCACTATGACCCTTCATAATGCTAGAAACTTGACACTGAAGACACAGACTAAAGTCCTAGAAGACTTACAGAATTTTTAGCAACGCCACTGTGAGAACCTCAAATCCCGCATGGACCTGAATACATTGTATGATAAAACTTTCAATATTGTAAGTGTACAAATATACATTAGTCACGATCAAGCATGAAGTTTTGGAGATGTTCAGCCTTCATCATCCAGTTTCAGATATTGACCAACATATTTCATTCTAAGACTGTCCTTCATAGTTCTGGAATAATGCCTTAAAAACCAGCCAAAATTGGTGTGAGTTGCTTTGTTTTGTGCCTCAGCTCTGACTGACACCCTTGCCTTGGATGGACTGAGTTTTATGGCCTGTGTGGTTAGTTTGTGGCAAGTACCTCCCAAGACACGGGGTCAGCAAGATTGGCTTCTGAAGGCACCCACCGAGCAATAACCCTATGGCCTTTGTGCAATTTTATTTAAAACCATATAACATGTAATTGTCATAACAGTACAACTGCTGCAAAAATGGAATATTCAGCATACATGCAACACATAGCCAGGAAATGATAACATACTTCTTGTTTGAATTCTGGCAGCAGTGAGACTTTTCAGTTAATTGTATGGTCCACATGGACTGTCGAATGAGTAACAGCCCTGACAGACAACAAAATTACTGAAAAATGAAGCTGGCCACTTGCCTCCTTTTAAGTTCAGAATCTGTGGGTATCATGCCCATATGTCCTACACAGAACCATGGTGTGATGTATACGCATGAAACCAAATTGTTTTATATAATGAAATTTTAAGATATTGCAACTGCATTTTAAAATATAAAACCATCTAACACATCTATTCCAAATTAATGAAATGTCATAAAATTGTCTAAAACTTAAAACACCCAACATACTTCAACATCTTTATGGATGACTTCTGATTGCAGATGCAGTCTACCTAACTGTAAAGTTAATAACAAGCACACTTACTGCAGATACAGCTATCAGTAACATTTGTGACAGACAGGCACTGGACGCCCTACAGTTTGTATCAGGAACGCAACAGGCCAAATAGAAAACAAGCATTATAGTTCCACTGGGGGTATTTCAAAAAGTGAAATGTAAATAAATACGTGCTATGTTAACAGACCTGACCAAGAATATTCAAGAACTAAAATTTCCCTCACTTCAAAAACAGTAATAATTTCTGAGGACACACAAGATTATGAGAGTACCATAATGTTGTAATATTGTATAAACAAATGAAGTAGGGATAAATGTGTGACAGTATAATGGTTAAATTTAAGTACATAAGGCATTTAAAAATGTTAGGTGAATAGTTATCAGTGTTAGTTTAAACAAAAGGAACCCCTGAAGATGACACATGGATGTCAAAACCTGTCATGGTTTGAGTATGTATGTTTTAAATTATTTACAAGATTGCATGCATTTGGAATATTTGTTTTAGGTGGTTTTAGTGTTATTTTATATTTTATACCTACTTAATACAGCCATCTGATACAGTATATTCTAAATACATTTAACCCTTTAAAGACGAAGAGTATCTGTTTTATATACAGACTCAGTGCATACCGTGCTGTAAACACTCTCCACTTCGGTTATAAAAACCAGTCTCTTAATGTTTTATAAGGCAAAAGTTGCTGTTTGTTCCGTACAAAACACGTAGACGCAATGTGGGCACCACATAGAATTTTTTAATGTTAAACCTGGTCGTATGTAAAGTTACCGCTAGGCTTTAAAAGGTTAATGAAATACAGTATTCAGGTCACCCTACGAGTTAAAACATGAAATTGTTTATGTTCTTAGAATAAATACCCTTGAACATAGCAAAATTTCAGGTGAAACATCTACAATGAATCAAATATTTTATGAAAGGTATTTAAAACTTCTTGTATCTGATGGTTGTATTAAGTTCGTGCATTAAATGTAAGATACAAGCATAGTAATGTCATCTTAGAAGTCAAAGTACTTCACCTCTTTTTTTTTAATCAATAGCTATAAGTTTCCATCTGTAATTAATGAGATCTAAATTAGCCACTGCATAGTGATTGACGAACCTTTTGATACAGAACAACATCAGCAGCAGCTCGATCCCGAATCTTCCGACTTTCAGCTTCAGTTGCATTTAATCGTTCTTCCATTTTGTGCAACCTTTCTTCATATTGAAATATAACTACACTGATTTCATTTGATTTCTCACTTTCAATCTGTTCAAGCTTCTTAGCCAGTTCTGAGTATTGTGTGTGAAACTTTGCTTTGATGCCTTCTACTTCCTTCTCAGCTTCCAGTACTGAATAAATAATACTGAAGTCAGAAGGGTTTGTTGGATTGTGACTTATACTCTTCCTTTAGCTAGCTGCAGGTTTACAATTTGTTCCTATAGACACTGATCTCAAAGTAAAATCCATATATCAGACTGAGTCCAATATACAAACACAGTAAATAAAAACTTATTGTAACAATGAACAGATGTATGCAGTACACAGTGTCCTCACAACATGTCAGTCCAGCTGTAAAAAACAGCTGCATGCAACGTCCAGTAACTACATACTGCAAAAATTACTGGTATATTTAATTCAACTGATCTGGTGTGCAGGGATTAATATGCAATATTTTAAGGTGCTATATATCACCCTGATTTTGTGAAAAGGGCTAACTGCCACTTTGAGCTAAATTGAGTTATGTGTAGCAAATCATTCAACTAATGGTCCTCTATGATATATAAAAAGAATACAACTCCACCTTCAAGAATAAGCAAGATAGGTGAGGGAAATCCTACCTTTTGAAGCATTTGTCATATGTAAAACAGAGCCACCTTCTAACTTCTGTGCAATTGATATTTTGGGGGTTGTCCCCTTTTTACAAAATAGGGGCAATATATCAGACTTTCCACCATGCTTTAATCTTTTCAAGGACAAAGTTTGTCTAAACGATGTTTAAAAATTTAGTTCCTACCTCACCAAGAACATGAGTAGTCTGCATTTGCATTATAAAAATGATCTGGTTAATGCTTTTACATTACATAGACCATGCATCTTGTTGGTGGTATTAAGTTTGGTTGATGCTGTTGGGGGCAATAGCTGCTGTCTATTATGAAAATCACAGAAAGCACATAAAGAGCTTGTAAATATCGAAGCAGGCGATACATACAAGATTTCTTTGAAATGTTGGGAACCACTAAGCCAACAACATGGCACCACATTGCTGAAGACCTAATACTCAGGTGATACTTATTAGCTGTTACTGTGCCATGAAGGGTTAAAGCAGACAGGAAAATAATGGCAAGGGTGACTCATATGAAACAAATGGCGTATTAAATCTGTTCTTTATTTCCAATTTGACACACTCGTACACTGAAGGGGGGGCAGTATGTTTCTCCAAAACACCTGTACTCGCCTACCAGACTACATGTACAATAATGCACAATACCTCGACATGAACCTTCACTGCTATGGAAACCTCAAACTACAATACTGGTAAATGAATATTATACATTTTCTGTGGAGTTGTTTGTATATACAAGTTTGTTACCAACTACTGCACATTATTTATACATGCTCCTACATGTTTTGGCTGAACTACTCAGCCATCATGATGATGACAGCAGAGTCAGAGCATGTATAAATATTGTGCAGCAGTTGGTAACAAACTTGTATGTACTGATAAATTGACTTACCTCTTTTCTCACAGTTTAATTTAAGTTCTTCAATTTCTTGAGACCGACTTAATTTTATCAATTCTTGGTCAGTTTCCCATTTTTCCTTTTCCTCTATCAGCCGCTGTAAACAACACAGACAAGAATGAAGAAAGTTTTTTCTTTGTAGAATAACTGGTTAAGGAAATTGTTAAGGAAAGATGAGGGAAAAGACATACAGGTATTTGGTTCTTGCCTCCATCCAAACATGAATGAAAATGGTACACCTCATTTGCTGTGTTTCATATGTTCTTTATTGGTGTAAAGCATTTCAGATATGGGGTATCACATCGCACAGTACTGACTACTAAATATCAGTGTGAGGTTTGACTTTACTCCAGTAACTGTTTTCCTTATTATATTATACTTTCTTCAGAATAAGGATGGTTAGAATATTTGTATATTTAGGCATTATTTATATACAAGTCAATTTTTATTCAGCAAGTGAATATACACACACAAATATGCTTGCTTTACAAACTTTTAAGTAGTTTTTAGTCCTGTAATTTTTGCGTGGAAAGACTGCCGAAAACTTAAAAATCAAATAGAAGATGTAGTTTAGTTTTTCAGGGCTAATGAAAATGTCATCAAACTGCAAATTAGGTGGTGAGGGAAAATGGCACCCTTAAACAAGAACCACTCATGGCATGTAGTATATTTCTAGCTTACTGTTGTGGTACATCAGGGGCTTCATGCAAACTTAGAGGAAAAAAGTGATGCATCTCAAGTCTCAGTAACTCAGATGGCCACACCACCAGTCCACTTTTCTTACCCATCTTCATTAATAATTTTCATTTAAGCACTCTGTAATCTTATCAATTAATATCTGCCAACATGTAGAGATGCTTCATTGTGCTGTGTCTACACTCATCATCATTTGGCATGAGGCACTTCTTTAAATAAAGCAATAGTTCACTTTCTATAACATCCCTGCAATGAGCGACTGTTTAATGTCCCTCGGTAAAATATGATTCAAGCAGGCTCTTTCCTATTATTAGACATGACACATTTTCCCAAAACCTCCATTGAGAATTACTTTGTGGTACTTCATGTGGACTTTGCTGCACCACAAAGTGATAAAACCTTGTAATCTCGATACCATCACATGCAAACTCAGCAAAATCCGTGACCAGAACGTTAGGCAGAATTTGCAATCATGGTTGCAAACATTCACAAAATTGTTGCTGATATATTCCTGCAGACGCCCCACCATTTCCACCACAGAAACCATATACCAAATGCATCTTGGCATACTCCTCATAAGTAAATGTTAGAGGTATTTTGAGTAATGTATATGTGCAAGAAAACTGAACCACACTATCTGAGACTTACAAGATGACTGATTGGTTACAGTGATGACAGCTCAGTGCACTAGTACTCAGATCAGTCAACATTACAGGTCACTTAACTCAGTAACAGTGTTGCACTGACCTATGATTTATAAGGAATTTCTGCTCCAAAAGACCTCTAGATCATGTTCCTGAAGGTCGGCAAATTTGTCGCAGAATGTCCTGTATACTGTACCTGTATATTTTTCGCAAGCCAACAATGACAATTACAGTGATGATACAAAACACTGATGTTTCATATGTGAAATTTAATGTAAATGGAAACTGATAAGTAGTATACGTAACTTCCGTTGAGCTAATTTTTTCAGGCTGTAAAATAACAACATGGAGGACCTGCAGAAGGTTTTTGTAAATTTTATTTTGATGATGATAACTAAAGAAACATCAGAACTAGGCGTATGGAATTTGGTGTGGAGACATAATAAATATACCTACATACTGTTGTTCATAAGTGAAAAATTACAAACAAGGTCACAATGAGAAACTTTAAGGATATCCTTTCCAAATTTGCTGTATATAGGATCTGTACTGTTAAGTTCTTCACAATAATGTAACAAAGCAATTATAATAATACTGATATGTGGAAGTATGAATATATGTATATATTAATAATACTAATATATGTAGAAATACAGTGTATGCAATAAGAATATGGGTTTCAGTTCTGCGAGGAATTACTTGCAACATGTTGTTGCAGTTCGTCATGTTTATCTCTTAATTTCAAGGAGTCCTAAATTTGCGGTACGAAAATCAGTAGCGACACAAGAAGAATCATCAGCTAACAGAATGCAGGGGATGCAGAATTTTGGTGATTCAGGTGGTTCATGTTGCGTGCACTTAAAAACGTCCAGTACCGTGGATACCGTTCTTCTGGGATATGGCGCTGAGTCAATGGGGATACGGATCCCGACGTTTCCAGGCAACGGGATCCGACTACCCGCTGACGCAATGTCATATTGCAGAAGTGCGAAATCTATGGCTAGGAAAGCCTCAAAATTCGCAAGGCTTAATTAGTCTTTTAATAGCTGCTTTAACACACAGGCGTACATGATTTCAACTACGTACAACTAAACGTACTCTTTTCGTGTCTGCCAAAGTTGCTTCTAGCTGCTTTGTGTGTTCCAATAATGTTACATTTTCACCTGAAAATAAGAGGAAACAAGTTACAAGCTTCTTATGAAATATTTCGTTACAAGTACTTAAATTGCGAATATATTCCTGCATACTTTTGACCGCAAGCAGATTTGAAATAGTGTTCTGCTGTTGAAGTGTAAACTCTCGACTGATACTTAATTTGTGACGTTCAGATTTTTCCAAGTTTCGAAGAACCTTGTTCTCTTCTTGTAAGTTCTTTGTCATTCCTTCGAACTTCTGTCGAAGCATCTGGTCCCTCAAATAAAACTGAAAATGTGTAGATAATATTAGTACAACAATGTCGATGAAACATAAAATTCCATAATAAGGATAGAATCTTTGTTAACCTCTTTGAATTTGTTGAAGTCTGTCATAATGTTATTTAAATCTGCACTCAACTCATTTTCGCTATTCATTTTATGGAAAATGTAGCCTATTAGTAATATAATTCGAAGAAATCGCTATTACACTCTTCAAATTCGACAGCAGAAACAGATTAGCCACTCAACTTTCGACAGTATCGATCGCACACACAGAACGTAAATCTCCAGTCAGTGTATGTATCGCTACCATGGATGATCGTGACCAACCACACATCTTTCATCTGTGGTAGCTACTCACACTACTGCAATTGCAACGAGGCAGTGCTGGTTGTAGTATCTAGAATTACGTTTAAACTCCTTAATACCATCATATAAGTCAGGAAGTACGAGAATATTATAGACGTATGTAATTCATTTTAAATTGGAGTGAATTATAGTTGTAAATGGACATAACATTCATTAAGAATAAAAGATACACGCCTTCCGTAGTTGTTTGTGAATTCATTCCAGCTGGCAGAAGAACTGTAGGTCAAAGCCAACCGAGGAAGGAGATGGAGAGACTAGCATCCACAAAGGTAGAACAAGCTAAAAATATGCTATGGCCCTGTTGCTGCTGCTGCTGGTGGTGATAATTATGGCATTTAAACTGATGAAAGATTTAATGTTAAATCGATTTCAGATGTGGGACAGTAAGTCTGAAATGTGCGCTGTTAGCCACATCACAGAATAAAAAACGGTAAAATTCGTTTTTCTCGTGAAGGTAATAGTCGCTCAAACACATAAGAAATGCTAGCCTTTCATTAAAGTACTAAATGCGTGATGACAGAGACTTAAAAAAATACTACAGAATATTTTATGAAGAATTATCTCAGTTGCTGATATAATTAAACAGTAAAGCTGTATTGGACTGCGTTCCGAAGCGCTCGTTCTAGAATGCGTAATTGAAAATTCAATTCCATTCATTTCCATTGCGTTCGATGTAATGTATTGTGCGTTGACCCCAGTTCATTTGTTGGAAACCTGTTAAAGCTTAGACGTCTTGGAAATCCTTCTCTGATTCAGCTTTGAAACTCTTGGCTTCCTCGCTACTAACCAAAAAATATAGTGATTAAAATATTCAAAACTCTGATTTTAGCAATGTATACGTATTTGAATACTCATGGGGCGTGCACCATGAAACCCCTAATTCGTATTTATTGACTACGGGCAAGAGTTCGGCGTAGTTCTACTGTCAACCGCCAGATAGTAGACGGATCAGAAACCATCATGTGCGTAACTCATATAGTGTAGTGGTTCCCAAAGTTTACTCTGCGGATTCCAAAGGCTCCTCGAACAGCTCTCAGGGGATCCATGGATACATTTCAGTCAGCTAAATTAAGGTCAATTCATGCAATGCACTGTTACGTATGCTGCTGGCACGGGTTCGTAGCTATCTAAAATCATTTCTGAGTTTTTTTTATTTTGGATACCTGTCATCAGGACACTCTATACTTACGTGAGCAAGTATTTAAGGATCCGTGGTTTTTTTGTCGAAGCCAAAGCCGGTCCGCGAGTAAAATAGCATCGGAAACGATGTCCCAAAGGAATGATGACCCCATCACACAGTGCTCATGGTGGAGAAATCGGGAAGTAGGTAGTAATATTACACATATTACATAATAGATGGCAGTCCAATGGCGTCCGACTCAATGTGCAATACTTCGGCGTGCTGTATCTCTGTAAATGTCAGAGGCGTTGGTTGAATGCTTTTTCCGCCCTACGTGAAGCTTGCGCTAGACTCACACAGGATCTGTCTCCTCACATTTACGAGTGAAGTATTTTATTCCTGCTTCCTCGCTTTTCGCCCAATTCTGCCGGCGTACACAATAGTCGAGATCGTGTAATGGGTCGAGTCGACCTGAATGTTCCGATCTGTAATTACAGGCATTAACCGTGAGTATATAGCAAAGCCAGTGATAGGGACAAACATCCGCTGCACTCGGGGAATTTTATTTTTCATTTTTTAAACGGCGAGCATATATTGAATTCCCAGTCATAAAGCACTTTATATTTATTCACCAAACTAAGGAAACGAAAACTTGACTAACCATTTTATATAACGAACAACTAAACTCGACTTAAAAAACTGAAATAGGGTATCGCAATTAAATTAAAACACGAAGCCAGTTTTTGAAATTTTAAGGAATACCTGGGCACACCCGGCACAGCTTGTACGCAAGTGTATGGTGACAGCATTGCTAAGTAAACATTAGATAAGGAAACCGTAAAGACCGATCATTCGTCCAAGGTGGGGGTAGCCACCGACCAGTGTACAGGTGTCATAACCAAGAAAGTATTGTTATGAGCCGTCGTTTCCCGCCACAACGCCTTGGGTGTAAATGTTCTGAGCACCCCGCTCCCTGAAATTGGATTTTTAGTTGGACTAGACCTTTCATGGATGCACGCAAATAATGTGTTCGCGTAATCTATTTACGAATCATAGTATGATTCCGAAATACGTTAGAAAACCTAATACACAGTACGTAATAAACGACTGTGAAGTAAATACATTGATGTGTTTAAATTTGTGGCCAGCATGTTTCTTGACGACATTTGTTTTCGAGATGGGTAGGTACTGGAATCTTGGGATATTTAATTGGCTGTTGGCAGACCTCTGACGGACTTGTCGACGCCATGATGAAATCAAACATGAATGCCTCGGCCAGAGGTAGTGTTTTGGGTGGATTTAGTTTCGAAGCAGATTCCTTGGCCGAGTTCAGTGAATTTGATTCCACTTCAGTGGTCCTAGAATATCAGGCAGAGAGGTAAGTAATTAGCGGGCAATTTATTTTGTTAATTTTGGACGATTCGAGAATATAAAAATAAAATATGTGCTAAATATAGCCTCACCAGTCTTTTAGCATCAGTGTTTACAATGTTTGAGGTTCCCTGCAGACGATATCGTCGTATGTTTCCTGCATAGTATGTTCGCTGTGATTATAATGTGTTAGTGTCTGCAGGGGGGGTGATCATGTGTTGCAGCAACGAGCGAGTTGTGAGAAGCAGGTAGTCATTTTTGTGCCTGATTTTAGACCTGCTTCAGTTGAATAATAATTTGTTATTGCCATAACACTTCTTTGTGTCTCAGGTAGGTGAGTTATACTAAGTAATTTTGGAGTTGCGCACGTGACGTAAATGTAGGTCACAGGTTGGACTAGATTGTGTTTGTCACGGACGTGTACGAGATACAGAGAAAACGCCCACTTACGATAAAATGCGTGTGTGGTGAATCATTTTGGGGATTGTTCGTGTTTAATTGGTAGTATTGCTGTAAAGTGAACAGGTGGGAGAACTAAGACAATTTACGATATTATGTGCTTATGAAGTCCGAAACAGGTTTTAGTAAAAACTGATCTTCCTTCGTTTAACCCGGTGAGTGGTTGCTTTTAGGTTGTGACTGGGCAATAAGAATCATTGACATTTATTGATACCTGGTATAATTGTTCCAGCTACATCGTCCCTATTTTTGTAGTGCAGAAAGTGTACTGAATATGTCAAATATTGAAAAAATGAAAGTAACAATGTGTTGTGCTTTGTACCATGTTCCTCCTCGTTGGATGGAGGGAATACTGTTGTAATTGTATAGGGTTACATTGATGTACAGAAAGACATGCGATAATATGCAAAGCTGCATCATAACCTTGCTGTTTAAGGACATGGTGGTTTAAATAGTAGGAATGTGTAAGACAAACATTTAGTCAGTTGTTGACACTTCTCCTTTTACAAAATCTTCAAGCCAAGAAGTCACTTGACATGTAATTTAACAACTAAAGAGATGAGCTAGAACTTGAACATAAAAGTGTGTCAGTGGCAAATCCTGCCCCAGCAGTTAGGTCTAGTGGAATGGCACAATGCTGCACTACATACCCTTCCACTAGACCTAACCCCCTGATAGGATTCATTACTGAAGTATGTCAGCTTTTACTTCACCATGAACCTAGGTTATGGTCTTGTAAAGAATGTGAAACCTATTTTGAAACTTGGCTTGGACGCTGTCTGTGCTGACAGGTTTCTAAAGCTTTGCCACAGTTGCTCCAGGCAAGTCCTGGGATAACACTTTTATTAGGCCATGTCTTTTTTACCAAAGCCTTTCATTACATTAGTGACCTGCGAAAAATGGTCATGGTCTTTGATATTCATAGCACTGTTAAACAAATCACCAAAAAAAAAAAGAGTTGAGAGGTAGGTAGTTAATAGTGTGCAGGGTTTTGAGTAAAGCACACTGCACATTCGGAAAATACAAATATATTTGTGGACATGTTTTAAAATATAACGAAGTAAAAAGAATATTGTTCTGCGCAATTTTAAAATATAACGAATTACAAAGAATATTGTTCTGAGCAATGCTTGAATCTGTTAGGATACCAAAAAGCAAATGCTGGAGACATTGATATTGACAGGACTCCAAAAATACAACACAGATTGCTGGTTTATGTTACTTGACATATGGAGAAATATTTAACACTTACAAAGCCATTACAAATTACAGGAAACTGACTTTCATTATACCTGTCATATTAATTGATGGGGACTGCCCATAAGAACTTTCCATGTGGCATGGTCAGGTTATGAGAAGTCAGTGTCAAGTATCACAGTATGTGCTTGAATCAAACTGCAGATCTGTATGTCAGTAGACTTTGTTCATTGGCTAGTAGATTCAGTTGTACGGCAGGTACCATGTACCCTGCAATTTAAAGAAAGGTATTAGATTAAGTTCCACTGCTTTTTGGATTGTCCCTTCTGGTGGGGACAATTTACAGTTTCATGAGTTTCATGTTGTAATATAGAGATATCAAATTGCAACATATTTACAAAAATAATCTGTACTGGAAGCCTTAGTGTGGTCTTCTGTGTTGTCACAGTGTGTAGTCTTGTAAGTGGATACTGATGTGTGGGAGGTCCTGAAGTGATTGTAATGAGAATATGGCCAGGTGACATGGAGGGTGGTGACAGAGAATCATGGGAGAGGGAGAGGAGGTTAGGCACTGCCTGAGCCTGATAGACATGTCGAGGTAGAATACTGACAGACTGCCCTTTGACACTATGTTTCTCTGCAACCTCCACATCCACCTCCAAGACTACACATCACACTCTGTGAGACAACCATCTGTGCACTGATGACCATGAAAACCTGGAAACTCGTTTCACGTTGTGTTGCTTTTACGGTTACATCTGCTACTCATGCTATACTTAGGATTTTTACACTGGAAAAATTTGTTGAATGAGTTTCTTTCTGATGTCATATTTTTTAAACCTAGTAGTATTTTAAATCTGTTGATAATCAGTACATCATCATCGTCATCGTCGTCATCATCATCATCATCATCATCATCGTGTTATATCATCATATAAATAATACCCTTCCATCTGTGGAATGTGAATGCTGGATTATTGCCAAAATACTGATAGGGCAAATCAGCCATAAGAACAAAGATGGTGATCTCTGACCACCTTTTTGAATATGTTCAACATTCCGTCTACTTACACGTGATGTAAACTGCAATTATGGCAGTGACATCCACACAAATTTACATCGTTATCAAACAGTCTGCAGGAGAGTTAAGAGTCTTAGCAAAACATGCTAGAAAGAAACCCAGGGATAGTTCTATGAAGTGATGGCTGTGTGTTGGCCTTGTTCTGTGGGAGTGTATTGTGGGTCCTGAAGAAAGAAGTCACATGCAGCTTGCAGAAATGAAATTGCTGAGAGGAATCAAGTGAGAGACTTTGCATGGTCACATATGAAATATAAGACAGGCAGTATATATGTTGTCAGTTTTAGATAAAATTACAGATTGCTGGAGAGAACACATCAGTTGTAGGGTGGAAGATGGGCACGTGAACGTTGCCGTCTGTTAATCTATAGCAAGATGGGACCCAGATGTGTGACATAAAGATGGAAATGAAGCCAGAACAGGTTGAAAGGCCTGCGCCTTGAAAGGAGGAGGAAGAGGAGTATCGAAAGGCAATGTGTTGTGGAAGAAAAGATGCACTTTTGCCTTCCGAGGCAGAAGAAACCAGGTGGTAGACTAGTTCAAGAAAATCGCGTGTATTTAAAATTACAGCTGTGTTATGTAAGAATTCAGTATCATATGTCAATGCCAGACAGTTGCTCTGAATTCTTCCAACAGAGTACCTTAATGTATCATTGCCGTTCACTGTGTTCATATGCTTCCCTTGCGCCTCTTCTTCGTCACAACATTAATGTATCTCAGTTTTGCGTACTGACGGTGGTACCTCTAGCGGTTAGGCATCCTGAGATTTCACTAAGATATTAATTGTATTTAGGATTACTGATGTTTCGACTTCGTCCTTCGCCAAGTATTCCAAACTGAAAACAGTGTTTAAATAACAGGATCTGTTTCTACACTGGGGAGGCACCTACCCATTTGTGTTCATCCCAATCACTGTATACCTCTGAACCTCGTAATCAGAACTGTTCAGAATTAACTAATTGTATTGTTACATGCAGTTGTAATGTGGCAATGATGTTTGTGGTTTTCATGCTGCTTGTGATGCCATATAGTCCTTACTGTCAGTTAGTGGTATCAGCATTGAAAAGCACCAGATGGAGCTGCTCTATACCAGTTTTTGGCATGCAATAGAGAAATGCCCTGGGCCTGGCTGTGACATATAACTTTCATGCATGGTTCCTTTCCGTCTTCACTTGGTTAATTACTGGGTGCATGAGTCCCGGGCGACAAGTTTGTTATGGCTGCACCTAATATTTTCAGCATAATTACTGCAGTTTTCCTTACATGTAAAAGTTTGTGTTGATTCACATGTACTGAGCAGACAGTGTCACATTAACAGTTGTGTTCACACACCACTCCAGAAATGTGGGCCCTTAGTATAGAACTTCATGCCTTTCTGGCACCTAGAGTGTGGAAGTGGCTCCTAGATGTTTGAAGAATTCGTGGACTTCTGCATGATTGCATTAAACAGTAGTTGTTAAACACTGCACTGACAGCTGGTGATGCTGCTGACTGTGGTTCGTTAGCTGTGTTGAAGGGTAATTGTTACACACTGTTCTGTCAGTGGTGCTGACTTTGGTTAACAGTGATTGTTAACACTGCACTGATGGTGGTGCTGACTTTGGTTAACAGTGATTGTTAACACTGCACTGATGGTGGTGCTGACTTTGATTAACAGTGATTGTTAACACTGCACTGATGGTGGTGCTGACTTTGATTAACAGTGATTGTTAACACTGCACTGGTGGTGGTGCTGACTTTGGTTAACAATGATTGTTAACACTGCACTGATGGTGGTGCTGACTTTGGTTAGCTGTGTCACACACTGCAATTTTGTGATTATTAACTTCATATATTTTAGAATTTTAATATTTTAATAATTTTTGTAAGGGAGACACAATGCCTGGATTAGCTGTTGGGTTTGTTACTCCCTTGTTCTGAATAACTCCCTGATGATGGCACCCCGGTGCCGAAACATGTAGCAATTTTGTAATTGCTTCTGAATGTATTTTATGAAGTGCATAACTGGTTGATGTACTGATTGTAAGGCCGGGCACGGTGTGAATATCATCAAACAATCAGCGTAGACAAGTCTATGCCGATACTTAGGTAATGAGTTCTTCTTAAAATGACAATGATGATGATGGTAGTGGTGGTGGTAATATTGATATAACAATAATAATAATAATGACAACAACAACAACAACAACAACAACAACAACTCCGCGGACAAGAGTCCTTCTTGAGAAGCTAACAGTTCCTCACTTAAGAAATTTCCCGCATTTTATGGAACTCGAAGGTTCATTACCGCATTCACAAGAGCCCACTACCTGTCCCTATCCTGAGACAAAGCAATCCAGTCCATGCCCCTCCCCCCAATCCCACTTCTCGAAGATTCATTTTGGTATTTTCCTCCCATCTACGCCTCGATCTTCGAAGCGTTTCTTTCCCTCAGGTCTCCCCACCAAAACCTTGTATGCAAATCCCCTGTTTTCCGTGCTTGCAACAACAACAACAACAACAACAACAACAACAACAACAACAACAACAACCAGCATGTTTACAGTTGGAAGCAATATAAATTTCATTAGGCCATCTGCGCCCGTGTCGCATACTGGTCCATGAGCCACATCGACTTGTACTGTTCTGTTAGATACGATAGCCCCATCTAAGTCAGACAGACGTTAAGAACAGCAGATTTGTGGCACTCGTAGTGTGCGATATGAAAGTGGTTATGCCTTATGAGTTCTAGCCTGGACGGCTTGTGTCAGTGCTTACTGCGTCGTGTGAACTGTGTTATGCTGAACTGAACTGTGCTAAGCAGCACTACACTGCAGCTGACATGGCTGACACATACGTCATGACACTATTTACAGTCTGTATTTCTTATCTGGTATTTGCTGTGCAGAATAAGGCAATTCTTTACCGTATTCTTTAAACGAATTTATCGCATGTGACGTAGGAATGCCGTGCCTGCACCGTAGTGATATCGCAGTTACACGCGTGGCAAGTTAGTGTGAATTGGTAGCATTAGCCGCCACATCGCAGTTACACACGTGTCAGGTTAGTGTGAGCTGGTAGCATTAGGCCCCACAGCGGTCACACATGTGTCAAGTTAGTGTGAGTTGGTAGCATTAGGCCCCACAGCGGTTACACATGCGTCAAGTTAGTGTGAGTTGGTAGCATTAGGCCCCACAGCGGTTACACATGTGTCAAGTTAGCGTGAGTTGGTAGCACTAGGCCCCACAGCGCAGTTACACACGTGTCAAGTTAGTGTGAGTTGGTAGCTTTAGGCCCCACAGCGCAGTTACACACGTGTCAAGTTAGTGTGAGTTGGTAGCTTTAGGCCCCACAGGGCAGTTACACACGTGTCAAGTTAGTGTGAGTTGGTAGCTTTAGGCCCCACAGCGCAGTTACACACGTGTCAAGTTAGTGTGAGTTGGTGAGTTCAGCACCAGGGCTTCACTACCAAACTTCAAGGCCGCTTTGGCTGTAATACTGTGGATTCTTGGGTTCGTTTCTTAGTTGTCTGTTGTTTAAAATGTCTCCGTATAACGCCATTTGTTTTGTTATATGCCTGTAACTTGTCTTCGGAATCACTTTTGTAGTCCGATATGAGGTATCCTGGGTGTTGAAGGTACGATACCTGTTCAACAGGGCTATCGTTTATGACAACTTTTACCTTTAACATGTATTTATGTAAACAATAAATATTAGAATTGCACGTTTTCATTTTCCTAAATTATGCGTCATGTAAATGGCAGGTAGAGAAGTCCGTAGTTGCATAGGAACGTGACGTCAAAATACGAAGTCTATGCCATTGATTATACGTCAAACAACAAATTACAACATACCGTATGTGGCACCGTATTATTACGTAATTACAAATATAAAGCAGCAAGTATGTTAAGTACTGTGACTGTATATTTTCCGCTTCATTATCTGGCATGCAGAGCACATAACCTCCACGTTTCGCCCAGTAGAAAGCAGTAGGTATTAAATATGAGGAGGGCTGTGTTTTTTTCTCAATTACCCGCCATGCAATTCGGATCTTTTTGCGCCATATTTCATAAGATCAGGTAAGACCTGTGTGGCTCAGTTTTTGTAATTATCTTGTAAACAGCACACTTTTCGGGGGGGGGGGGGGGATGTGTTTGACACGAAATGTTCTTCGACAATGGTGTCACATGCGAGATATCGCTCATGTGTTTTAGAACTATTTCCATGGCCACACATCACTCAAACATTACGCTTCAAGAACCATCTGTTTTCGTCATCAGGTGCACTCCTTATGGCACAAACAGGTTGTTTTTGAAACATAGTCTGAGGGATCTGTGACAATGGAAATAGTCCGTTTTTGAAACATAGTCTGAGGGATCTGTGACAATGGAAGTAGTCCGTTTTTGAAACATAGTCTGAGGGATCTGTGACAATGGAAATAGTCCGTTTTTGAAACATAGTCTGAGGGATCTGTGACAATGAAAATAGTCCGTTTTTGAAACATAGTCTGAGGGATCTGTGACAATGGAAGTAGTGCGTTTTTGAAACATAGTCTGAGGGATCTGTGACAATGGAAATAGTCCGTTTTTGAAACGTAGTCTGAGGGATCTCTGACAATGGAAATAATCCGTTTTTGAAACATAGTCTGAGGGATCTGTGACAATGGAAATAGTCCTCAAACGCATTAGTGCTCTCTCTCGCAAACTTGAATTTTCTGTACGGAATTTAGTAACCTACCCACTCACCCAATATAAAATCTCATAACATTTCTCAGGTGGGAGCCTGTGTTCTTCATGTGGGTAGACGGACAGACATGATGCAGCCAGTAGTAATTTTTCGTATCTGTTCAAACTGCCAGAGAACATGAAGGTACTGGGAAGTGGAGAAAATTAGGTACGGTACTCCGTCCGTGATATTCCTTATGATTTTATTTTAATGGCGCTCAGAGCAAGAGGCGTTCTGTGTACATGTCACACCTGGGAAAGGAGGAGACGTACAAAACTTTGACTGACAGTTTTATGGAGATACCATTGGGACGCGTAAACGTAAATGTAAAAAAAGGGCCATGCCATGGCTCAGGCGGTTAGCCGCCGGCCTCCCACCGCGGATGCCCGGGTTCGATCCCGGGTCAGTCCATGTGGGATTTGTGGTGGACAAAGTGGCACTGGGACAGGTTTTTCCCCGAGTACTTCGGTTTTCCCCTGTCAGTTTCATTCCACCGGTGCTCCATTACAAGCAAAAGGACAAAAATAATAATCATCATGTTCATCTTCATCATAGGGTTGCACAATAAGCCTCATGGCTGCTTTGCGTCCGTAGCGTCTGCTGCGGGGCCCTTCACCACAAAAAAATGGTAAAAAGGGTAAAACTTTCCCGCAACAAGTCATGAAGACTCAGAGGGGGGATGTAATGTTGGGCTGCCATCCGTACTACAGCTAGGACGGCAGAGTTGTCAGCTGTACGCGCCAGCCACACTTTACCCCGCAGGAAATTCCTTCGTACTCATTTCTGTTAGAGGATGAGCGGACCTCAGGGTTACTGAATGCGGACAGAAGGAATATGTCACTTGAAAATTACCAAGGACCCTACTGGATATCGAACCCGGAACCGCCCGGCTTGTGGCGCAGTGCCACAACCAAGTGATTTACCTGCCTTAACAATAGTCCCGTGCCGAGTATTTTTTGAGGGGCGATTAGTTTTTGTGTCCTCAAGGACTGCCCTCGGTTGCAGGTCCGTTAACTGTCCAAGGACATTTCCTGTGCCGTATGTTTGTGTGGTTGATTCATATGTAAATTAGGCGTGTGTGTATGTGATGGATAATTTGCAAAAGTTCCGAACGTGAATCTTACAACACGAACACGAATGTGTGTTGTGTTCTAGATGAACTGGTTCAGTGCAGCAGTGTTTATTTGGCCCGTGTGTTTATGGCGTGTTTGAGGATGCTGTAGCTGTTCAGCCGTATGAGGGAACAGCGAGGTGAATACAGGATTTTGGTGGGGAGACCTGAGGGAAAGCGACCACTTGGGAGACCCAGGCGTAGATGGTAGGATAATATTAAAATGGATTTTCAAGAAGTGGGATGGGGCATGGACTGGATTGAAGTGACTCGGGATAGGGACAGGTGGCGGGCTGTTGTGAATACGGTAATGAACCTCGGGATTCCATAAAATCAGGGAACTTCTTGACTAGCTGAGAAACTGTTAGCTTCTGAAGGTCTCTGCTCCATGGAGTTAGTTAGGTGGTTGGTCGGTTGGTTGGTCGGTTGGTTGGTCGGTTAGTTGGTCGGTTAGCTGGTCGGCTGACTGGCTGGTTGGCTGGCTGGCTGGTTGGCTGGCTGGCTGGCTGGCTTGCTTGCTTGCTTGCTTGCTTGCTGGCTGGCTGGCTTGCTTGCTGGCTGGCTGGCTGGCTTGCTTGCTTGCTGGCTGGCTGGCTGGCTTGCTTGCTTGCTGGCTTGCTTGTTTGCTGGCTGGCTGGCTTGCTTGCTTGCTTGCTTGCTTGCTTGCTGGCTTGCTTGCTTGCTTGCTTGCTTGCTGGCTGGCTGGCTGGTTGGCTGGCTGGCTGGCTGGCTTGCTTGCTTGCTTGCTTGCTTGCTTGCTTGCTTGCTTGCTTGCTTGCTTGCACCACTCCCACAGGACATATTGCAGAAAGTGATGGACAGTATTAGGCAGTGTGTTGGGTTTTGTAAGTACTTCATGTTTTCATGTTCATTAAAGTGTTGTTTCTAAAATTATAACTTCTCTAATTGTTTCTGTTGCAGCCTGTACATTGTGTTTGAAGCATTGTAAAATTTATGCATGCAAGTAATAATTGGATAAGAATGAATCCATCTGCCTGTGTATGAAGTTTTGAAACTGTCTACTTGTTTTTACACATCTTATTTTATGATCCTCTTTGAATGTGTTTAGACACTCCAAGAAGAGCCAGTTGAAAGAACACACAATTCATAATACAAATATCAAAAATCAAGCAGACATACCACATAAAAACACTGTAAGGGATGGGATAGATGACTGGGCATATCAAAAGAACAGTTAAATAAAACCACATGCAGTTTGTCTAGTGTAAAGCACAGTTGCACCAAAATGAAAATCAGTTTGCACCAAAGGGTTAACCACTGCAGACTTAAGACATATACTAATACATACAACTGCATACACTAAAATACTTTCAAAGGAACATAACTGGTCCTTTC
>BLKM01000939.1:459833-473177 GCA_013340265.1 Coptotermes formosanus
TGGTTGGTTGGTTGGTAGGTTGGTTGGTTGGTGAGGTGGTTGGTTGGTTGGTTGGTTGGTAGGTAGGTTCGTTGGTTGGTTGGTTAGGTGGTTGGTTGTTTGGTTGGTTTGTTGGTTGATTGGTTGGTTGGTTGGTAGGTAGGTAGGTTCGTTGGTTGGTTGGTTAGGTGGTTGGTTGGTTGGTTGGTTGGTTGGTTGGTAGGTTCGTTGGTTGGTTGGTTGGTTGGTTGGTTGGTTGGTTGGTTGGTTGGTTGGTTGGTTGGTTGGTTGGTGGGTTGGTTGGTTGGTTAGTTATCTAGCTAGTAGCTGTCAGTCTGGTGGGATGACAGCGGGTGTTGAACTGAGGACTCGCAAGGCAGTGATCCCAGTCTGTGTGACAGCAGATTGCAGTAACGGACTGCTTGCTGTCATTTCGTGCAGATTATTTTGTCTTCCAGTTTGCTGTCCAGAAATATAAAGGTTAAGATATACAGAACTACAGTTTTGCCTGTTGTTTTGTATGGGTGTGAACTTGGCCCCTAACACTGAGGGAGGAACGTAGGTGGAAGGTGTTCGAGAATAGGGTGCAGACGGGAATATTTGGGCTAAAGAAGGGCGAGATAACAGGGCAGTGGAGAAGACTACATAACGAGGAGCTTTATGATCTGTACTCCTCATCGGATATTATTTGGGTGATTAAATCAAGAAGAAAGAGATGGGCAGGGCATGTTGCATGTATCGGAGACGTGAGAGGTGCATACAGGGTATTGTTGGAGAGATCTGAGTGAGAGACCACTTGGAGCACCTAGGCGTAGCTTGAAGTATAATATTAAAACGGATCTTCAAGACGTGGGAGGGGGGCGGTGTGAACTGGATTGATCTGGCTCATAGGTACAGGTGGCGGGCTGTTGTGAATGCGGTATTGAACCTTCGGGTTCAATAAAATGCAGAGAATTTCTTGACTAGCTGAGGAACTGTTAGCTTCTTAGGAAGGACTCTGCTCCATCTACTTTGTTTTTTGTTAGCTTGTTGGATTCTGCCAAGGCGTTCCTATGGAGTAGCTCTGAAGAACAATACAAGTCCGAGAATAGTGGGGTTTCGTTGACAAGTGTAGCAGTTTGAAGATGCTGGTGTTTCTCACTGTAATTGAGCTGCGCAGTTTAATGCTGTGTACGTGCTGATAGATGAGACACCTCTATAATGGAGTCTGTGAAGTTACCTTGCTCAATTAAAACAGGATGTTGACGCGATCACACGGCGAGCACGCGCGCGGGGAGCGAACCAGGATCAGGTCGGGCCTGGGACTGGATCGATAGTACGCCCCCATTCTGTACGCCAGGTCTAAACCCTCCCTGATGGTAAGCACAGTGGCATGTGCTTGTATTTCACCTGCTCACGCCGCAAAGGAATGCTGCCCGTATTTTGTCTTGGTGGGTTGGTTTGCTGCTGTGGTTCTCTGCACCGCATTTTTCTCATACCCCAGCTTGTTTTGGAAGCAGCCCTGTGCCCCAGTATGTTATGATACTGTTGTAAATGCTGGAAAGGAATGCACTGCGAGCTGAGGGTGAAATTTGTTTCGTTTCCATGACGGCCTTTGTGATTTTTATATTCGTTGTAATTTTCTGTATTATTTAAATCGAAATATTCGGAATTGGTGTAGCTCAGTCAGTATAGTGACTGCGACTGCCGGAATATTTGGTTACGATTTGAGGCTGGGGCAAGGATTTGTGTCTTTGCCACCGTGCGCAGCGTTTTGCTGGGGTCCACCGACCGTCCCATCGAATTGTACCGCAGGTTCTTGCTATTGGGCCCACCCACCTTTTTGTCGAATGGGTACTGGAGGCTCTTTCTGTGTGGGTAATTCGAGTGGGGCGTGAAGCTGACCACTCACGTTCCTCTGTTGCCGAAGGTTAAGGTTTGGCCCCGTGGCTCCACTTTCCCGTATGTATGTTTGGCGTGATGCTTGGTTAACCTTTTAAAGCCTAGCGGTAACTTTACGCACTACCAGGTTTAACATTAAAAAATTCTACGTGGTGCCCACATTGCGTTTATGTGTTTTGTACGGATCTCAGAACAAACAGCAACTTTTGCCTTATAAAACATTAAGAGACTGGTTTTTGTAACCGAAGTGGAGAGTGTTTACAGGGCGGTACGCACTGAGTCCTTATATAAAACAGATACGCTTCGTCTTTAAAGGGTTAAACTCCACCGGGGCAGTTCCACTTTCGGATCTATCTACTGGTACATTTGACAGACATTTGTCACTTGTGGATTTTAGCCACGTTGTGGGAACGGTGCGCATGTTCGAATATTGGCTACTTGTTCGTTCGTCACCAACTGCACATAAATGTGATGTAAGTCAAAGGACCCGCCAGTATTTGTTTGCTTGACAGGTCAAAAATCTTTTATACTTGACAATGAGTCAAATGACTTGTGTGTGTGGACTGTCGTTATTCGATACGTCGCCTTACATACTCTGGCCAAGTAACGCGAGTCGTGGGAACGCGATCACAGAGACAAGGCCGTCATTTGGCAAGTGTCCCCGAATACCAATGTGTGCCAGACCAAGCAGTCGTGTGTATAGGACGACGGTTATTCACGTGGCTCATCTTGCCAAGCGTAATCATTGTATTTGTCAAATACACTGACCATGGGAGGCGGCTTAAATCAGCGTGTGGTGTTTGATGATTTTCGTCTTCCGTGCAGCAGTGCAGGACACACAAACACATTTCACCACCAGCTGGTTGCACAGCGTTCTGCATTTGTTATACAAAGCTGCCACATGTTTCTTCCGTACATCTTCGTCATCTTCAGGGAGATACAAGTTTGATCGACGTTTACGGTGTATATGGCAACTTGTCACAGCTGATAGGCCCAGTATATACATATATAATATAATATAATATAATATAATATAATATAATATAATATAATAAGAATGCAATATGATTCACTGTATAAATCGTCATTATGTAAATATAGGTAGATGTGATGTTAAAACTGTTTTTTAAAAGCTGGTCTTAAAAAGTTGTATATATTCCAGGTATTAGAAGTGCAGAGTGTTCTTTCATGGTGCACACTTGGAGTACCTAAACACCAACTTTTTCGATTCAGTTTCACACTTTAAAAACGATGCGTAAACTCTTTTTATTTAAAGACCCAGTCCGTACCGCGCAGTAAACACTCCATCTCGGCTATAAAAACCAGCCAATTAATGCCGTATAGGGAAAAAGTCGCTGTTTGTTCAGAGATCCACACAAAACAAACACACTGTGTGGGCAGAACGTAGAATTTGTGAATGTTAAACGTGGCGGTGCATATAGTGACCACTGGGCTTTAGAGAGGATAGTTAAAGACTCAGCCTGTACCGCGTAGTAAACACACTCCGTCCCGGTTATAAAAACCAGTCAGTTAATGTTGTGTAGGGAAATAATCGCTGTTTGTTCTGAGATCCACACAAAACACATAAATACTCTGTGTGGGCAGAACGTATATTTAAAGACCCAGTCCGTACCGCGCAGTAAACACACTCCGTCTCGGTTATAAAAACCAGTCAGTTAATGTTGTGTAGGGAAATAATCGCTGTTTGGTCTGAGATCCACACAAAACACACAAACACACTGTGTGGGCAGAACGTGGAATTGTTGAATGTTAAACCTGCCGGTACCTACAGTAACCAGTAGGCCTTAGAAGGTTGGACAGAAGAAAACATGCCATCACCACAGATGTTTGGATGCGGAGCTGTAATTCTAATACTGTTAATACCTACAGGCTTTTAAGACCAGTTTAAAGAGCAGTTTTTAACGTTATATCTACCTGTCTATATATTGACGATTTATATAACGAGTCATCATTGTATTCTTATAATATTATGTATATATATGTATAGTTTGCCATTTATCTGTGACAAGTTGCCATGTACGCTGTACACGTCAACCAAACTTGTAACTTCCTGAAGATGGCCAAGATACGTAACCGAAACATGTAGGAACTTCGTATAATAAACATTCTGCAATTAGTTGGTAGAGCTGCTGCAGCTGCGATCTGTATTTTGTGGAGGCCCGCCTCACTGCTTAACTCTCATGCAGTATTTCAGAGACGTTCCATGGCGTAGGTGGTTAGTCGCGTGCCTTTTCACCGCAGTGGCCCGGGTTCAATCTCAGGCCAGTCCATGTGGCATTTGTGGTCGACACAGTGACGCTGCGACAGGTTCTTTTCTTCCTCCCAGTACTCCAGTTTCCCCTGTCACTATCATTCTACCAATGCTCCATACTCGTTCATTCATCTACCACCGACGCTGTATAATGTTTTTCTTCCAGTACTTCAGTTTCCCCTGTCAGTATCATCCCACCAATGCTCCATGCTCATTCATTCATCTGCCACCGACGCTGTGTAATGGTTTTCTCCCAGTACCTCATTTTCCCCCAGTCAGTGTCATTTCAGCAGTGCTCCGTGCTTATCTACCCCCGACGCCTTACAATCTCAGCAGTTGACATTACACTTTATTCGTGCAATATTGCGATGTGCTTCTGCGTCATTCAGTTAGCACGCTCGTGTCTCTGTGTTTCAGCTGCCGGAGTACGTGTTTGAATTAAATGTGGCATGAAACGGCCCGCACTAAGCCTGTAACCCACGTATCATGCCACATATGCCCATTACTTCTGTTTCATCCATCTGCCATCGACGCCATGTAATACGGTAGTCCTTCGGTCATCCGGACTATACGGTGGTCCGTATTACTCTGGCATCCGGACTACCGAGGGGAAACTCCGTGGTGGAAGTAGCACACAAGGAATTGTCTTTCAAAGCTAAAGTGTAGCTCTGTAAAGCCTAAATACTGCACCTATGTGGAGGTCCATAGCCTCTTCCGAAGCGAGTTCTCCGCAGAGTCCGATCCAGTGCTTCCTTTTTTCGGTTTCCAATATCCTGTCTTTTCCTTAAGGTCATCCACTAGCCGCTTACGTCGTCTTCCTCCTCTTCCCGGCCCTTCTATTTTTCCTTCAATAACGTGCTTTATAAGGCAGTTCCTACGCAAGATGTGACCAATCCAGTTAGCACCCGGTGGCGCAGTTTGTTGAGGCACTGCGCTACAAGCCGGAAGGTCGCGGGTTCGATTCCCGATGGTGTCACGGGAATTTCTCATTGACATAATCCTTCCGGCCGCACTATGGCCCTGGGATCGACTCAGATTTTGACAGAAATGAGTACTAGGAATATTTCCTTGGGGTAAAGACGGCCGGTGCGTAGGGCTGACAACCTTATCACCTTCATGTGCCAATTCTGTAGAAATCTGGGAGCCTCGACCTCCTGGAACCCTCAGGGTCTGTCCAGCGATAGCTTTACCGTACCTCATATTTCATTCGGCTAAATTCGGTACTTCGCCGATTGTGTTTCTTAGTGGCCAGGCAAGTGTTTTTAGTTTACAGTAAAGTCTAGACAGTTCCTCCTTGCGATGTCGCATCTGTCGTCCTGAACTTCATGTGTTACTGCATTATCGACAAGCCGAAGTAACTGCGTAGGGGCATATTGTTGCTTTGTACTATATTTCGATAAAGCATGTTGAGAAGTGCGTCACCCTGAGGAATGGCACTCGCAGCGTAGGTCGAAACGTTTGGGGCTGAATTATGCATAAGATTCTGGCCGCGGAAACCAAATGACGAGTATGTCGATGGGTGTTGACAGGGTTTTCCTTTCACCCTTTCGTTCGTTCATTCACTCACCCATTGTTTGTGTGTTTGTTTGTTTGTTTGTTGGATGAACGAAGGCCTCCTTTGTGTCTTATTCAGTTGAAGCTTTATGCAAAATACGGATTGCTGTTACACCTACACTGACCGTAATTAAATTCTACTTAAAACGCTCAGTGCTGGCATTTCATGCGAAATTTAATGGAAATCCTATGAATTAGTTAGGAGATAAAAGAAAGCCCCAAATAACATAACTCCCAGTAAAGCGCTGTGTTCACTTCATGCAAGCAACGTGAAACGGAATTTTAGGACTCTTTGGAGATCCGTGTCTTCTAGGATGTTACGCCGTAAATAATTCCGACGTTTCGGAGTAGCGTGCTGCCTCAGTCTTCATGCTCTGCGAACAATGTTTTTGGTCTAGATCCTACAGATTGAGGCTGTACGCTTCTCCGAAACGTCTGGAACTATTTACCAGTCGATACGGCATAACATCACCGCCGAGAGAACCGCAGATCTCGCATTTTAATAAGATTTCTTGTAAGGTGTCTTGCGTAACGCTGACTCGATTCGCCTCTGTTCTTAACGCGTGTAAGACAACAATTGTACGTCTGGAAGCGCCGTTCTTTTAACGTAAACGACGGCACTCAACCTCACAGTTATCCACAAACAGACGTCCAAAACCTTTACAGGTCATAAAAAGAGCGGCAAGGAATCAAAATGTGTGTAGATGTAGAAGATGCATGCGGCACGTTTGTTTGTTTTGTTGTTGGAAAAGTTAGCGCTGTCCCGTACTCCCGGTTTTAAATTGGCTTTTAAATGCCCAGCAAAAAATATGTGAAGATGTCAGAAGTGTTTTGTGTAATGGTGCTCCCTAGCAAGCCATTTTGTGCATGTAAATAAGCACTCTTTGTCGTTTGTGGGGGGTTGAGAATCATGCTCAATGGTACCTTGTCGCTTATTGATGAGTGATTTGAAACTTTGTGCAGGCGAGGTGTTAGCGTACTCCGCCGGATACTTTGATCCCCATAATCCGGAAAATGCACGTGAGCGTGTGCAGCATTCTGTATTGCTAATGAACGTATACATCGGTGTGTATCGCGTTATGTTCATGTCACACTGGGCGGGTTACTCCTGCATCGCGTATAGTCAGTTCCACATGCATCTGCCTCTAGCCGGTGTCATGGCGTGCAGTCATAGTCCTTTACTAGGGATTTCATGTATTTCAGGAATGTCCTGAGGGGTCCAAGTGCCGTGCTGCTAGAAACAATTACGCACAGCGCAACCACGAGATTTAGCATTTTTAGGTGTGGGATCTTCATCCGGTATGTGAACTACACGGTACAGGTTGTCTGCATTTGCTGTCTGTCCCCCTGGTCAAGAAATTGGGCCCCATTATTGTGATCGCCAATTCAGTCCAGGTCTCGTGCTATTGTTATACATAGTTCATTGAGGGTGCTGTACGTATCAGGTGTAACAGCAATGGGGAAACGAGAAACGCGTTCGAGTTATGAGGTCCTAACGACCAAGGCTTCGAATAGGACACAGGCTACTAGTGGTGGGTGAACTAACACACAGGCTAGTATTGGTGGGTGAACGTAACACACAGGATACTATTGGTGTGTGAACGTAACACACAGGCTACTGGTGGTGTGTGATCGTAACACAGGATACTATTTGTGTATGAACGTAACACATAGGCTACTGGTGGTGGGTGAACGTAACACACAGGCTACTGGTGGTGGGTGAACGTAACACAGGCTACTAGTGGTGTGTGAACGTAACACACAGGCTACTGGTGGTGTGTGAACGTAACACACAGGCTACTGGTGGTGGGTGAACGTAACACACCGGCTACTATTGGTGTGTGAACGTAACACACAGGCTACTGGTGGTGTGTGAACGTAACACAGGCTACTAGTGGTGTGTGAACGTAACAACTACGCTCCTAGTGGTCGGTGAGCGTAACACATACTCGTTCGGGATCTTGTGAACGAGTGATTGGCTTTAGGATTTCACAAAAGACGGATTTCTTGGCCAACAGAGTGTTAGTTTGCTTGTAGAGATGAATTCTGTTCCATGGAATCAGTTTTGTAGGCACGCAGTATGCTGCTTCCTGTCTGTTGCTATGGAAGTGTCCCGGTTGAAACAAAGTTTCTTTTTCACGCATTGGCTTATTATTGGCACGCAAACGTACCGGTTTGTGCATTTCCTGCCCGTCCGCGTGTCATTTATGTCAGTGTGGCATTTGAACGTTAGAAGGCGTTCTGTAGGCGTGGAACAAGCAGCATGACGTTCATGGAGGGCACTCAGAACCACGGGAAACCGAGAGGAGCCGAGGAGGATTCGAGTTGTGATGAACTGCCGTGTTCGTGGAGAGAGACGTTTTTCTTATTCCTGCTTTCCCCTTGTTCAGAGTGTGAATCAGGGCTTCCGCGGTCTGCTTGAGGGACTGTGTTCTGCGAGTTCAGTTCGCTCGATCTGTGTAGCTCGTCTTGCAGTCTGGACGCACGGCCCAGCGCCGAGGCGATTTGGCAAGGATAATGATTCCGTTAAGTTCCGTGAACCACCACTGGCGCTACCATCTGAGTAGTGATTGGCGCGACACTTGTGACATGGTCGCTTAAGCGACAGAATAGCAGCATTCGTGTTCAGTTATAGTTATGTAACAAGACTACATAAAGTAGCGTCGATGAATGGGAAGGATGAGGAAGGAAGTGGTCGTTAACTAGTTTAAGTTAGAACAGGATAGTCGGTGTCCCGCCTGAGAAAGGTATAGCTGGATTAATTCCTTAAAGTCTCCAGCTTCAGGCGCAGGGAACGTTAGCAGGCTTAGGCTAATGTCACACGTCTGGGAGTGCGCAAAGTCGTGTGCGCGTAGATCAGTGTGTTTCTGCAGTCAGAGCGGTGGATGTGACATTATTCGTCAACTTACGTAGGAGCTGCAGTCACGTGACTGAGGTAGGTGGGCCGTAAAGTTTGTGAGACTCACGCTGAGGGTTTTCATGCAAAATAACGGGGACTTTGTGGATTTAGTCGTGCTATGACGTGCATCTGCCGAAGACAAGTTAGAAGCGTTAATGGTTGCGCCAGTTTTGGTCTGACGGTGCGAGGACTGTGTAGGAATGGCGGTTACTGTATAAGCCAATATCTGAACGGGTGTGGACAGGTGTTATTGATGGTGCACGGCTGCCATCGACTGTTACATGTGTTGGGGTTAAGGAGTAGATCGATCAGCGCGCCTGGGACAGCCGAAAAGTCGCCTGTGATGGAATTACATGTGAAATGAACATCAATCACGCAGTGAACGCAAAATTGGCATAGGTGTAATCCGGAAACGCGTCGACCATTGGACCAAATGCGTTAGGTAACAGAGGGATTGTGTAGAAAAGTACGTTACAAGTGTTGCATACTAGTGTTATACTTTTTAATTTTCCGTGTAAATATTTAGTAATGTTTGCATTATCTAGTATAAAGACGGATGGGGTGCATAAAATAACAAAGATAACATTTGGAAGCTCTTTTAAGTACACTTTTACACTCATGTTGGTACCTAATTTTCATCTCAAGGTAAAAATAAATAGGTTGTCGAGCACATCAACGTGTCACAAGTGAACGTCCTTTCATTCACGCATGTATGTGGAAAGCGTGTTGCATTTTGCGGAAATTAAAATTCGCTGGTACCCAATATCAACTAGTCTTAATTTCCGCTTTAACGAATAAATTTACGTTAATTGTAGATCGTGTTTTCTTACAGGCCGCTTGGCGCACGCGGCTTTATTAAGCAGCTGATGCATTTTGTTTCGCATTCGCCTGTTTACTTGCAGGTTCTTTGCAGTACGTTTTATTGAAATTTCGTTTCACAGGTTACAGCTTAAGGAAACAGTTCCCCCCTAAACTTGCCTGAACCGAAAACCGTTTATAGGGTATATTTTAATTTATTGTAATCATAACAGGCGCGCACCCAAGGGGGGGGGGCTGCCAGCACCCCCAAAAATTTGACGTTAAGTAGCAGATTTGGTACACACGATTATATCCAAAGTTTTGCGTGATTTATATTCAGCCGAAATCAGCCACTGAAGTCGGCTGATGACTAGTACATTGGAATTTTGGAAAATAAAAGAAACTTAGGATGTCTCAGATAAACTTTAAAGAACCAAGTTAGACGCTGTGATCTGAATTGAGTGAGTCATGGAACACGTGGTTATATCTGTGTGTACAGAACTGCAGCTGCACACAGTGTTATGGTACCTTATGTTACAGGTGTACTTACGGCAGGACTTTGATAACATAATTTCTAAAATCAAACGTCTATATATATATATATATATATATGTGTGTGTGTGTGTGTGTGTGTGTGTGTGTGTGTGTGTATATATGTATATATTCCTAAGGTGTCCGAGAGTCGATGGCTGTTTTGTAGTATTAATGCTTTGTCGGTTATATTTCCATTTATTTTGATTCTTATATACTTGAGTGTTAATTTATTTCTAGATATTTTATTGAACCAAATAGCTGCGTTAGTCTTTAATAGGCTTTTGCCTGTGTTCTTTTGACTGATACGTTGTTTTTGCCTGATCGGCAGTTGCAGACTTTGTTATACACAGTCCGTGCGTTAGACATATGTTTAAGTATATACTTCCAGCCAGTAGCACTTGTATGACTGTGTGTGTGTGTGTGTGTGTGTGTGTGTGTGTGTGTGTGTGTGTGTGCAGCGTACTCTTTGCCATAAGAGTGCAGGTAGCTGGCGATGTGCATTTCTTGTAATAAATATGTGTAATGCACGGAGTGTGTATAAAATAAGGTTTTTAACCCCATCTTTTAGTAATAAGAGGTGAATGCGATTGGTTGATGCGGTAGGTCGTTTTCATCGACGATGAGGATGATGATGATGATGATGATGATTATGATAGTGTAGCGGGATAAAACGCGCGTGACTCGAATGCGGTAGTTACCCGGTTTGAATGCAGACTGGAAAACTGCTGTGCGCGATCTCAGGCTTCCGCCGAGGTGTAAATGAGATCCGCACGCTTTTGGGATTTTACACGGCGTAGGTTGGTAGTTCCTTACGGACGTTTCGCGACAACGTATCTGTTCCTGTAGACAAATTCCGGGACACTGTCCCGAAGTAGGCCGCATGTAAGGGGGTACCTTATCATCCGATTCAACGCGAAGTGGCATCAGCAGTTGACGTAGTGTCGTTAGATAATTACAAATAGTGTTTGTGGCCAAGTTACACTACCGCATACAGTCGAACTCGGTTATAACGTGACGACAGGGAGTGTATATTTTGTGTCGCTATAAACGAGTGTTGTTATAACTGACGATTCGAAGGTCACGGTTAATAGTGAGGAATTAATTGGTACCACAGAATATCTGACGTTATATGCTGGGTGTCACATAAACCGATGTCATAACCGGGTTCGACTGTATTTTCATGTTAGAGAATTCTTTTGAAGCATTTCTGACATCTAAACGTGCAGTGCAAACTAACCATTTTATATTATTATTATTATTATTATTATTATTATTATTATTATTATGTAACTTTTCCTGTCCGTGTTTGGAGAAGCCAGAGCTTACACGTGTTTCTCAATAGCGATGGCAGGCCAAACGATTCTGACTTGCATCCCGTAGGTACCCGGTTCGAGACACGGCCGGAGCGCCGACTAGTTTGACAGACGTTCGTCTTCGTTTTACTGAATTCCTTTAGGCAAATGCCGGCATGGGACTTCAAACTTATGCCACGATCGCTTCTCCATGTGTTCTAGCTCATTATTCCACGTCATCTCGCCATTCTGTCGTGTGCAGCCCGAGCTACTGATGGCATCTTTAATTAAACCAAAAATAACCGAATGATATAATTAGTTGTGGTAGTACGTTTTGTTTTTAGTTTTGTTCTGTGACGCCGTTAGTAGTTCACACTGTGTGTTTTAGATGTAGCGTAACTATAGAACATTAATGTGAATTTGAGAATTAATCCTAACTGAAAATATTAATACGGGTTCGTTATTTTATCTGACGACTGTCCTTTGTCACTTCCGGTCGGTTCGTTTGTCATATTAACGTAGCTCACGCAACCGACGGCCCACACGCGGGGCAGAGTCGCGGGGAGAAGTGACAGAAGATAGTTGTCAAATAAAATAAGTTCCCTATAGTAGCAACCTGCATACGTAGAAGGTCCAGCTGATCGGTATTAACATGTGGAACAGTAGATATTTTAATTCCCTGTTGTTAATTGGTGTTATGTGTCACAGTGATTAGCTTAGGCTACTGGCACAACAACGGAATCGTGTCTGATTCGCTCAGAGCGAGTCAAAACTCGTGTTTGTGTCTCCCTTCGTAAATGTGGACGCTTTCACGAGCGAGAGCCCGAGCAACGCGATCCGCCGCGGCGTAAGCTCGTAAGGGATAAGGCTGGCTAAGTTGCATAGCGGTTGGAACACTGAAAGCCAGTGCACGAACACTGTGTGTACAGCCAGCAGAAGTCACAGCGACTGTCACATCCACGATCACGTGTAGTCTGGGCGGACCTTAAGGCGCGCCAGTGTAAGGGACGTAGTACTGCAGTGTCCTAATAAGTCAAGTACGCCGGTCCCAGTGGCCGCGCGGTGTAAGGCGTAGGTCTCCGGCCGAGCGCTTGCTGGGATCGTGGGTTCGAATCCCACCGGGGGCATGGATTTTTTTTTCTCTTGTACAGTGTTTGTGTTGTCAGGTAGAGGTCTCTGCGACGGGCTGATCCCTCGTCCAGAGGAGTCCTACCGACTGTGGTGTGTGTCTGAGTGTGATCAAGTGAAAATAAACAACCTCAACACCTACTGTGAGTAGGTAGAAGAGGTGAGGACTACGAATGAGTCAGATACGATTGGGTTAGTGTGCCGGCAGCCTTAGATATTTTAGAACAGGGTTGGCCAAAATGCGGTGCTCGAGGAAAGTATTTGTGGCCCCCGGTCACCTGAATAATTTCAGTAATACAGTTTAACAAACATGGCATAATGGAGTTATTAAGTAAATATTTTAATGAATTCTCAATCAGACCCAACAAGTGTAACATACGCTTTATTGGCTACCAGTTTCGGCTCATAAAATATCCCTCATCAGGCCGTAACAAAAACTGTAAGCTGGAAACCCCATGTGTTGCGGGTAGGAGATCTGCCCCTTTATATCAGTGAATACATTGCTAATGTGTGTAACAGTCAGGAAAATATTACATGTGTTTGGCCTAAGTAAAATGTTGAAACTAAAGTGCTGTCCACAATTTTCCAACAGGATGCACCATACATTTAATTATTACAAAAAGTTATTACAAAATCACGCCATATTCCGACATGTTTCGGTGGTGGCCGCCGCCGAAACATGTCGGAATATGGCGTGATTTTGTAATAGCTTTTTAAAGGCAATAAATTTATGGTGCATCCTGTTGGGAACTTAAACAGTAACTCAGTGATAACTACGCCCGGTATAAACAGCGATATGCAATATTAGAGTAGGCGTGCGGAACGTAACGTGGCAACTTCATTGGCAGAGAAAATGTGTACGCGCTACATAACTCGTCACTTTTAGACTGCACACAGTAAACCAATCATTGCGTTTTGTCAAATTCAGTAAGGCCAACTACGTTGTCCTTCAATCGCACTTCTAGCCATAGGCGTAACTTGGGAGGGGGGGCAAGGGGGGAAATGTG
>BLKM01000939.1:473266-500198 GCA_013340265.1 Coptotermes formosanus
CCCCCCCCCGCCGTGTTACTAGCCAAGTTACGCTTATGCTTTTAGGGTAACTTATTGTTTGTAAATAACGGCGTTCTAGTGAATTCTGTCCACCCCCCACCCCTCACTTTTCAATATATATGTATCGAGACCTTAAGGAATTACGTGGCCCTGCTGTGGGCTGAACTTGGCCAACCCTGTTTGGGACGCAGTCGTGTGCCCACAGTGTAGCCATAGTGTGACTTACCTTGTTGTTTATCATGTTGAAGTGTGTGCTGTGTGTCAGTGTGCCCCTAACTAACGTGACCTTCCTTCTGGTGGTGTTTTGCTGCTTGCATGGTGGACTCGAAGCAGCCGTTCGTGTTACCAGCAGCACAGCGAGTGAACTGTCGTCATATCCTCCATACTGCCACCTCACTCTTCAGCAGCGTTGTTAAAACTTGTAAGTATCGCATGCTTATGTCTAGTTTAGATTTATTCATTAGAACAGCGTTTTCCAAATGTTTTTATTCATTGAGCACTTAGTACATATTTACAGAACACGTAAAAAGTTCGTGGATTGAAGAGTTACCGTAAAATGTAACTTAAGGCTAACGTAAAAGCAGTAGTGCTCGTTATTTTCATGCAGGTGGTGACTGAACTACCCCTTACGACGTGGTGCCGTTGCGTACAAAAAACCACAAGGTACGGGTCCACAGTCCCTTTTCCGAAACTCTTGGGCCCACATGGGTTTCGGAATGCAGAATTTTTCGGATTTTAGGAAAGGTAATAACGGTGCACTGTTATCCATAGGCGTATGTTTAACCTTTTAAAGCCTAGCGGTAACTTTACATACGACCAGGTTTAACATTAAAAAATTCTACGTGGTGCCCACATTGCGTTTATGTGTTTTGTACGGATCTCAGAACAAACAACAACTTTTGCTTTATAAAACATTAAGAGATTGGTTTTTATAACCGAAGTGGAGAGTGTTTACAGCGTGGTACGCACTGAGTCCTTATATAAAACAAATACGCTTCGTCTTTAACCTTTTAAAGCCTAGCGGTAACTTTACATACCAACAGGTTTAACATTAAAACATTCTACGTGGTAGCGCGGTACGCACTGAGTCCTTACATAAAACAGACACGCTTCGTCTTTAAAGGGTTAACGGTTTTTAGCATCTTTACAGTGCAGTTAAACCCAAAGTCACAAAGTAACCAACAAGAGAGAAATATATCGGCGATCAGGAGAGGCGCGTGTGGTTGTTAGGAGTGCTGAGACAGGTGGCGCCTCGCACGTGCATCATGAGTGGCGTGGGCCAAAACTTGTGGCTTTCAGAGCTTTCCAGATTTCGGAATTGCCCGTAAGGGATTGTGGCCCAGTCTGTATTTCATAACGTGCTGTTGTGTTGTGTTTCTGACACTCCCTGTGATAGCGGTATTGTTTTGGTTCAGTTCCAGACGTCCGTCCGAGAGCAAGATGGCTCCTACAACTACCATAGAAACTGTCACCATAACTAGGCCGCTCAAGGTAAGCTGAAGGCTGCAGCTTCTTGCTTTGTGTGATAACCAGTAAGTGACCTTTCCTCATTAGCATTTGCAAGGAACGCGGAATGAATGGGGAAGACGCAGTTTGGAACACTGCTTGTAACAGAGGTCTGCTGTTTCTACGGTCTTCTCTGTTGTTATGTCAGTTGATGAGCAGTAAGTGTTCCTTTTTACTGTTTTCTCACAGTCTTTCCTTTTCAGCTTCTCAGAATTTTCGTTCTTGACGTCTTCAAGTGTCATGCTACAGGACCACTTTATCCGTTTGATACAATTGGCTCGCGCGCGTGGCCACCATAGCATGAGCAGCCACACAAAGTTCTTAAACTTTTCCAAATTCCAGATATCTCAGTAGTGTACTGTAGACCCTCTTATGAACGGACATCCTATATACGGATTTCGGAAATAACGGACGAAATCTGTTGGTTTCGAAATGATGTCCTGCAGTGGGAATATGTGAAATATTGTAAGAGTGCTGACACAGGTTTGTCTCCTTAAGTTTCATTTACATTCACTAGAAGGTTAATTACATTTTTGTATGATGTGTATTCATGCTGATCCCAGTGGCCGCGCGGTCTGAGGCCTGGGTCTGCGGCGGTTCGCGTGCTGGGACTGGGAGTCCGGATCCCGCGGGGGGCATGAATGTCTGTCTGTTGCGAGTGTCGCATGTTGTCAGGTAGAGGTTTCTGCGCGGGGCTTGTCACTCGTCCAGAGGAGTCCTACCGAGTGTGGTGTGCCTGAGTGTGATCGTGAAGCCTCGATACTGAGGAGGGCCTGACCCACTGGTGGCTGTTGCGCCATTGGAAGAATGTATGCAAAAGGGTTGTGCGTACAGTACTGCATTATTGTTTTCGCTACTTTTTTGGCTATATGTACACGCATACAAAATTCCGAAGTGCCGGACTATCGGCATTATCGGACCACCCACTCCTTCTATTAATCCGTTCATAAGAGGGTCTACAGTATTTGCTATAGCAAGTTTCTAGTAATTGCCCCAGATATTTTCCTGTACATTTTACGGATCTTAATACAAATACAGCTTGCATTGATGACAGATTGTAAGGTGTCTGTCTGACGTAAACAGGGTGGGCCTCCCGTGTGTTTTTTTCCCGAAGTGTTGGTAACTGTACTCCGTGCTTCGATACCCTGACCATCAGTTGTGTAGCACGTACAGGCACTGTGTCTGATTCCATGTGCCAGGCAAGTAACAAGAACACGCGGTCATTCCTTCATGCTTTCATAGACAATTCCAAATGGTATTCTGAACACACACGCAAGATTATGGAATGTAATCCACCCAAATCTTAGATGTAACACGAGACTATTATTTGGCACGCTGCCCAGTGATCACATTTTGGTCACCGGTATTTAGAACTTAGTGGGCAACGAAATTGCCTTTGTATATTCGCTGAGAGCAACAAGTGCGGTGCGTTGCGGTGGGCAGATATGCCGGGTCCCAGCAGCTTCAGGATATTCCGTTGTCTGAAAGGCTTCGTTGGTTCGCATCATGAGTGTGTGGACATTTTATGTGTTCCGCAGAATGTAGGGAAACAAGTGCAGTAATGCCCAAAGCAGGCGTGCACAGGTGTTGGTTTCATTAGATCCTTTGGCCGAACCACTGTGTTGTGTTTATGGAGTTCAAACGTCATGCAGCTGTCTGTGTGTCACTGGCTGAGTTGCAATATCCCCATCGCAAGGAACTGTGGACACCCGCCATTGGTAGAACCTAAACTCTGTTCGGCTGAAGACGCAAGCAGCATTTTTATCGATTTTGCAAACGAACATACCAGCAGTTAGACGAAATTACTGGCGCACGTCATGTGGATTTCGACGTGGCGGATCGACTGTTGAACAGGTATTCGGCGTTCGTGAGGCACTTGAAGAAACGGGAATGCCGTGGGGCAGTGCATCAGGTATCTACTGACGTCAGGAGGGCCTGCGATTCAGTTAGGAGGGAGGCTTGGCATATCGGTGTGCCCAGATGTTTAAGTGAAGCTTGCAGGAAGTCCGGATAGGCAAGCATTCGATACATTTGCTGTTGTCAGGCACTGTGTCTCATACAGTGGAAGCTTTTAGTGTGTGGGAGAAATGTTTCTACTGAACACAGGGGACTAACTGGGGGGGAGGGGGTGGCGAGTGGTGCGACCGCACCGGGCGACCGAGTCCAAGGGGCGGCAAAATGGGCGACAGAGTGTATTTTAAATGAAAAAAGTGCTTCTTGCGCTCAGAGATTTAAATTTTGAGATAAAATAAAAGGAAGTTCAAAAACATAATTGTGATTTTCTTAAAAATTCGTAACGTCTGTTAGGGTCGGCCATTGTGACTACTCGCTGCGCTCGCCAAGAAACCCAGCCGCGCCACTTATTGAACAAAATGTGTTTGTTAAGAATAATTTCGCGAAGTGTGTGTCACGGAAACGTGTCGCCGCATGTCTTGTACAAATAATTCGCGTCAGTGTTACCGCATAGTAATGGAGAATTTCCGGTTAGTGGGTTCTGGGGAAGACAAAGTAAAGCACGAGAACTTGCCCTTTTCTTGGATAATGCGTCGGTTGCCTCCAGTAGGAGCGCAAACAGTCAAAATAAGCTGTGTTGGTGTTGCGAAGGTCTCCGCTCTGCTCGTGACCTTTACGTAACCTGTCCAAAGTTCAGAGTGCGCGCAGAGTCAAACGGCCTGCGTTTCCCGAATAAACAGTTCCAACCATTGCGATAAATTAATCCCGGCACCATTATCCGGGCCGATCCCAGTGGCCGCGCGGTCTAAGGCGTAGGTCTGCGGCCGAGCGCTGGCTGGGATCGTGGTTCGAATCCCACCGGGGGCATGGATTTTTTTTCTCTTGTACAGTGTTTGTGTTGTCAGGTAGAGGTCTCTGCGACGGGCCGATCCCTCGTCCAGAGGAGTCCTACCGACTGTAGTGTGTGTCTGAGTGTGATCAAGTGAAAATAAAAAACAACCTCGACACCAACTGTGAGTAGGTAGAAGAGGTAAGGACTGCGAAACGAAGCCATTATCCAGGTAATTAGCTTGAGGAGAGGAACTATTATTCATTCCACCTTGATTGGAAGAGGGTTTGGAGAAAAGCGCTCCGGTATATGTTGCGAAGTGTTTTTGGACGGTGCGAGTGCTGCTTATAGTTCGTACCTGCTAGAGGTCGGCGCTTCGCGCCTTTTGTGTGAAATAAGGTCAGCTGAACAGTAAAGAAACAAGGCAGGCGGTGTACTCTAAACGTAACATTCAGTGTTACGTTCGCGTAATCCTTTTCCCGTGGATAAGCAATAAACGTTACATATTCTGAGTGTGTGTCTGTAGCCTTAGTTACCCAGCATGCAAAGCGCATGCGCCGTATTATATTGCCATCTGTGGCCTGTCAGGCTGTACCATATTTTTCCACATTATCTCATAAACGGCACGATTTTTGGAAAAAAGTTACTGAATATAAAATACGTGTTTTCGTTTTCTCTACAGCTTTTGTCGGAAATGTTTCTCATTGTAACAAGAATTCAGCGACATATTATCATAAATGCGCATGGGTCTTCAGGTAAAGTACCCGTTATTTTTGTCAGATTTTAACGGAACTTGAACCTTGTAGACTGATTTCGAAAAAATTCTCAAATATCAAAATTCACGGAAATCCGTCCAGCGGGAGCCGAGTTGTTCCGTGCGGGCGGACGGACAGACAGACATACATGACGAAGCTAGTAGTCTCTCTCCGCAGTTCAGCGAACGCGCCTAAAGACGATCTCTGAATTCCCCGGTTGCTGCGGGCTTCGTACGCAGTGAACTGCTGTGACTGCTGGCGTACTGCGGCAAGAGGCTGGTCTAATGTTCAGTATTACAGTGGATCTGAAGGAAGTCAGCTTGGACGGGACTGAATGGATTGATCTGGCTCAGGGTAGGGGCAGGTGGCGGTCTGTTGCGGATACGCAAAAGAAGATTCGGGTTCCATAACATTCGGGGAACTTTTGACACGCTGAGAAACTCTTAAGCTTCTCGAAGAGGGCTCTGCGCCGTACAGTAAGTTTTTGCAAACTAAGCGCTTCGGTCGCAGAAACTGCGGACTGGCGCCGACTGTAGTCATGTGACCCAACATTGCAGCGACATCTTTACGGGTCACTACACATATACACCAGTCTGGGTATTTCTTTATCATGTCAAGTGTTTTCGAATCCGCTGTGTCCACTTCACTTTGATGTAGCCACACCTTAATTTGACGCCAACCTCTTCATATCTGAGAGTGGTTACCGACTCGCACGCCTGGTATGTTCTGCCGAGTAAACACGAATCCTGCAATTTGACGCCTGATTACAGGAAGGTGTGAGGGCACTCGACTGCGTTTCGGAAGTGTACGCGTTCTGTGTGTTAACAGCGCTGTTACGGGAACTTTGTAATTGCACCTGGTCTGTTCAGGTCGTTCTCTGTCGGATCGAGTAAGCACTGATTGTTTGATTGCGGTTTGTTTAGTGCCTCTGCCATTGGCTGGAATGCTAGTGTGATAACTGAATAACGGACTGGAGAGGACGTGGAAGGAAACTGTACATGGCGTAACTTCAGGTACTGTCTTTAGGAGAGGTGTCGCTTTGTGGTGGAGGGTACACAGATCGACGGGGTCACGGGCGCCAATCAAAACTGAGTTTTGTGTTGTATTATTATATAACTTAATGCGACATGCTTCGGCTTTTTGTATTGAAGCCGAAACATGTATTAAAGTGTTATAATAATATAAGACAGAACTTAGTTGTGATTGGCGACCCTCACCCCTTCACTCTGAGGTACTGGCCTTGCGTTTCGCTGGAGGGACGGGGTAATACAACAAACAGTTTCAGGAATGTGGTTCTCGGGCCAAAATTTGAACTCAGGGCTTCCCAAATACGAAGCAAGAATGCTGCCAACTCGACAGGCGCTTTCGGCGTCATTTAGTATTGTGACTTCAAATAGAGGGGAGGCAAATAGGAGCTCATGCAGGCATATTTTTCTTCACACACACACACACACACACACACACACACACACGCGCGCGCGCGCGCGCGCGCGCGCTGTCGTATCACTGGAGTGCCAGATGTGTAGTCAGAACTTGCACGTTGTGTACAGTAGTGTTCGAGTTAAACGGTGCACATCAGCTTCTTGTTTATGCTGATATTAATTTATTGGATGAAGACATACGTGCTATAAAGCAAAACACAGAAGCTTTAGTAGCTGTTAATAAGGAGATTGGTGTAGAAGTAAATGCTGAGAAAACTCAGTACATGGTCATGTCTCGAGATCAGAATGCAGAACACAGTCACAACATAAAGATAGACAGTAAATCCTTTGGAAGGAAGGGAGGGTTAGCTCCAGGTACAGTATTTGGGAACAGCCCTAACGGATCGAAACTCCATTCATGGAGAAAATAAAAGCAGATTCAACTCTTGGGGTGCCAGCTGCCATTCGGTGCAGATTGTTTTGTCTTCGCGTTTGCTATCCAAAAAGCATCATCATCATCATCATCATCATCTTCCGTCACCGGTTAGGCCTCAGTAGACCCGGTTAGGCCTCGTCCAACAGTCTCTTCAAAGGTCTGCCAAATCGTGTCCGTGCATTCGGTCTGCACTTCAGCATCACTTTTGGTCATCGTGCTGCTGTTCATTCTTGTTGCATGTTGTAGCCAGTTTGTTATCCGAAAATATAAATACATAATATACATAAGTAATTTTGCCTGTTGTTTTGTATGGGCTCGCAACCTGGTCTGTCACATTGAGGGAGGAACACAGGTTGAGGGTGTTTGCGAATAGGGTGCTGAGGAAGATATCTGGGCCGAAGAGGGACGAGGCGACAGGGGATTGGAGGAGACTGCATAGTGAGGCGCTGCATGATCGGCACTGCACCAATATCATCCGGTGGATCAAATCAAGCGGAATGAGATTGGCGGTGCGTGTAGGACTGTGGGGAGGGAGGAGTTGCGTATAGGATTTTAGTGGGGAAACCTGAGGGGAAGAGACCATTTAGAAGACCTAGACGTAGATGGAAGGGTAGTATTAAAATGAATCCAAGAAACGGGATGGAGGGCTTGCACTAGATTGATCTGACTGAGGATAGGTGCAGGTGACGGGCTGTTGTGAATGCGGTAATGAACCTTCGGGTTCCGTAAAATGCGGGGAGTTTTGACTAGCTGAGGACCTGTTAGCTTCTTAAGAAGGACTCTGCCCCATGGAGTTTGAGTTGCGCCTTCCTGGGCTCTGTAGACGCTTCAAGGTAAAGGCGGTGTGTCCGTGGCGAGCCGTGTCCCAGAAGAACATAGTCGTGCGTCCTCGACACCTGCCTGCAGACACGTGTTCCTACAGTGGCAGCCAGCGCAGCTGTGCTGTGGCAGGTGTTTCTGGTGGAGGTAATAATGGCAACGGGGCGTGAATGTGATATAAATGGCAGTAGGACAAGCACATAGGATATCCAGATAGGAGGAAGTGTAAATAACATATTTTAATGTTTTAAATCCTGCATTACATTGTATTGTGTTAATAGACAAGTGTCTTATAGTAATTTTATTTCCACATCTAAACTGTCTGCAAATATTGACGTGGTTGTGGTGTAAATAGGATCTGCGTGTAGTGTTGGGTGACTTAGTTAAGTCGCAACGCTTGTCTGACATATATAAAAGATGGGCAACGGGAGGTTTGGGTGGAGTATTGTGAATTCATGTTCGATTTTGGAGTTACATAGGCAGTTCGAGCGCATTTTTGAAGCCGCGGCGCCCGCTGCATGGCGTCTGAGGGGATTTAGAGTAGAATGTTAAAGCTTGGCACCGATTTGCTCCGGTTTATTTTCAGTGAGCACACTGTGTTCGATTTAGTTCTTTTTGTTCGTTGTCGGCTCTGTCTGTCGCACGAGTAATTTGCTACAATTGTCTGAGTACGTTCTTCAGTTTGAAACTTGCGCCGTAATCTGCTCATTTGTTACACAGTCACGTTTCTTGTAGTGCGTATCTTGGTAGAGCACTTGCTGTTCCACTGTGTGGTGGACACGTGGCGTTTTCGACACGTGTAACGCGATTGATTGAATGTTTCAGTTCAAATACTGTATCAGGAGTTGGGAATTAGGTACGGCCGATGATCCATAAGCGCACTTTGTTAACTATTGAATGATTTATTGGTGCGGTGTTGGTTGCTGGTGTCGCTACTGTATGTGGCCCGAGTTGACCCGAATTTCGTGCGTGTGTCGCCAGAACGGCCCACAGACACTGTCACTGTATGTGCATGCAGGGATTAGTTGCCTACTCCTAAATGTCATCCGCGTGAAGACTGCCGGGTAGGACAGGTATGCGGGCAAGTAGGGGAAATACACGTCTGCGTGTGGGCGGCGTGAAATTCAATACGCACAGTGAAGAATGAGTACTCATACTTACAGCTGTGTGTGCAATGTTACCTGTGTATTATGTATATCCATGCTGAGCCCACTGACCGCGCTGTCTAAGGCGTGGGTCTGCGGCCGAGCGCTTGCCGGGATTGCGGGTTCGAATCCCGTCGGGGGCATGGACGTCTGTCTCTTGTGAGTGTTGTGTGTTGTCAGGTAGAGGTCTCTGCGGCGGGCTGATCACTCGTCCAGAGGAGTCCTACCGACTGTGGTGTGTGTCTGAGTGTGACAGTGCAGCCTCGATAGTGAGGAGACCCTGGCCCACTGGGGGCTGTTGCGCCATGGTGAAAAAAAATCGTCTATACATCATGTGGAATAAAAATGTACTGCTAATAGCAGGAAAATTTTGTAGAAATGCAGTCCACGTCCTGGGGTTGGGCCAGGGCTGGCAAACGTGCGACCCTCCAGGAAAGTATTTGTAGCCCCCGGTCACCCGAGTAGTTTCAGTAATACAATCTAACGAACATAATGTGCCGATGTTTTTAGCAGAGAACATGTTTAGAGACTGTAACTCACCACTTTAAGGCAGCACGCAGTAAACCAATCTTTCTTTGTGTTTACTGAGTTCGGTACGGTCTAATGCCTTGTCATTCAACCGCACTGTTCAGCGTGACTTGCTGTTTGTAAGTAACTGCGTTCTAGTGAATTCAGCCCCCCCCCCCCCCCGCCTGGTTGGATATTTGTATTGCGGCCCTCAGGCGAGTCCTTAACGAATTACGTGTCCCCCCTGTGGGTTGAATTTGGGCAGGCGGCGGGGAGGGTGTTGCTAATTCAGCACATTTTTACAAAATTGCTTAGTAATACAATGCATGTCTCCGTAAATAAACAGTTCGTGAGATTTGAAATTTGCTTTGGCGTTTCCAGAGGGAAATGGTTAAACCACTTTTTGTCATGTCAGATGTCTCTGCAGGCGACATAAACGCTGTGTTACGGACAACACTTTGCACGCGCGCCACGGGTTGAGCGGGCATGTAGAACGACCGATGTCAGCCATCCCTCACGGCGATGGTCCAATTGTTGATGACTGAATTCGATTTTCTTTGAAAAGCTTTCTCAACTTCCTGTGCTGTAAAGAGCCGTAGAATGAAGTGCAAACGTTGTCACACTTAGCATGCGACAAAAGGTGATGGGTCTGCAGTGGGAGTGGTCCCGTCGTTACGTACAAAGCGGTATAAAGTTGGCAACGAAAACCACAATGGAGAAGCAAGAATGACTGATGAAGCCAGAAGAGATATTAGAAACGGAAGTACTGTGTGTAGTGACGACAGAACTGTGCACCAAGATTTAGAACTTGCTGAAATGTAGTACAGCTGCCTGAGGATTCCATGACGCCGAAACATGTTGCAGCGACATAAGGCTGTATTTGTTTATGTGAAGGTGCATTTGTCGGTGTCATGAATGGACTATTTAACGTTTTAAAACCTAGCGGTAACTTTACATGCGACAAGGTTTAACGTTAAAAAATTCTACGTGGTGCCCACATTGCGTTTATGTGTTTTGTACGGATCTCAGAACAAACAACAACTTTTGCCTTATAAAACATTAAGAGACTGGTTTTTATAACCGAAGTGGAGAGTGTTTACAGCGCGGTACGCACTGAGTCCTTATATAAAACAGATACGCTTCGTCTTTAAAGGATTAATTCAGTCAAAATTCACGGAAGAAGTAATGTCAAGATCGTTAAGTAGGGTGATTGAAGAGGAATTGAACATGTTCAAAAAATTATTACTCAGTATCAGAAATTTATTACTCAGTAACTAAATACCGTATAGCCAAGTAGACTAAACCAATTTGTTAAAGGAACTCTCACAGTTTGTTCTTAATCTTACAGACGCTCAGTGTAGGCCGTTCGGGTCACACGGCACACGTCAATCCTGCGGTCCAGTTCATCCCATGCCCTTTGTGGCATATCACCGCTGATGGTTGCCACGGCAGCCACGATGCGTTTCATTCATTTCCCCAAGGTTGCGTGCAAGAGGTGGTACGAACACGGTGTCGTTGACGTATCCCCACAAGAAAAAATCACGTGATGTGATATGTGGGGATCTCTGTGGTCAGTTATTTTTGAATGACTTTGTATATACCTGCGAATCGAAAGAAAACCGTAAAGTGCGGAAGTCGAGACGCGAGTGGGTAGCTGTCGGCACAGAAGGCGCGCTACCGTAGGTCTTGATGTCTTCATGTGTATGTAGGCGTGGCAGCAGGAGGTAGCAGAAGGTGCAGAAACGATTGCTGCGTTTGGTAACGTGTAGGAGAGAGGAACACCGGTTTGTCGCAGGTTCGTCAGTTACTTAGGATGACAAGCGTGTCGAAATCCATTAGCGAGTGAAGCTGCATTGCGGCAGTGCGTGCCTATCTCTGTGGTAAGGTGTAGAATGTACGAGGACGGGCTGAAGGTGGGACCGACACGTCCCGAAACGTCGGTAAAGGATTACCACTCGATGCTGCGTAATACCCCAGAAGAGTGCAGGTCCCCTTCGTTTTCTGTCTAGCGGTTTCCTCAATGTATCACTTCGTTCCCCTGTAGCCTTCCGTAAGGTGTTTGTCTTACTGTGTTGTCGCCTTTCGCATCTGTAACTATGACTGAATACGTAAATGCAAAATTTAACTTACTGTCTGATGCATCAGAAATGCTTGTTCTTTAAGGCCTTAAATTGGGCTGCGAACATATTTCTGTAGCTGTGCCCATAAACATCCCTGCACGTGTGTTATTTTTTAACCTTGTTGCAGTGACATTTACGTTATAGAGCTGTATGCTTCACCCCTCTCCCCTCTCCCAAACCTCCACATCAGGCGATCAACGATTGGTCCGAGCACTATGTCGGTCGCTGTGGTTTTGGATGTGGCGGAAAGTGGGGCCGTTAGATAGACGTGATGTAATTCAGTATTAATATTTCGAGAAGGGGAGAGCGAGTTCCACTCTCCGAGTTCGTGCACGCTTCTTCACTTGCTACATGCGCCTGGGGGATTTTAGGGAAGTCACATATATATAAACTTGTGTAATGTATGGTATAGACTTCCGAGCCATCTTGGGGATACACAGACTGCCTAATCAGAGTCATAATATTATAGGCATCAGTCGTTCGTTCCTAGTGGTGAGTGTGTCACCCTTCCATGCCTGAGGTAGTCCGACTATTGAACGGTGAATTGGACTTGGAGGAAAAATGGTCGTGACGTAATTTGGTATGTGCAGTTGTTAACGGTGTACTGAGTGCTGCAGAGCTGGTGGCGTCATCGGTCGCTCTGCAGCAGTTGATGTCGTCCGCTCTACGGCGTGCAGTCCCACCATAACGCAGGACTGAGTACTGCAGAGCTGGTGGCGTCATCGGTCGCTCTGCAGCAGTTGATGTCGTCCGCTCTACGGCGTGCAGTCCTACGGCGTTATATTTTGTTCACCAAACATCCCGATGCTAATGTTTGCTTGTTTTCTTTCGTAAGACACATGCATTGGACCTTAGACTGTGGTTCCGCATGACAGTGTGACGGCTGCCGTCTTTGTGCTCTAGAATGTGTATTTTTTTCCATTTCCAATGGCGCAACAGCCCCTAGTGGGGCCAGGGCCTCCTCGTTGTCGAGGCTTCACGATCACACTCAGACACACCACAATCGGTAGGACTCCTCTGGACGAGTGATCAGCCCGACGCAGAGACCTCTACCTTACAACACACAACACTCACAAGAGACAGACATCCATGCCTCCGACGGGGTTCGAACCCGCAATGCCGGCAAGCGAGCAGCCGCAGACCCACGCCTTAGACCGCGCGGCTGCTGGGATCGGCCCGGAATGTGTATAATTTTGCGGAACGTGTGTTACCTTAATATTGCGTAAGATTAGGCAGATACGTGGTTTCCGCTAACGCGGTGTAAGCAGTAAGTTGCCTGTCGAATCAGCAAATTATATTAGGAAATCGCGCAGCCGCCATGTAGGTTGTGGTGCTGTGGTGCATTCGTGTACACTAATCGTGGAGCCGTGTGTGTGTGTGTGTGTTGTTTTTCCCGTAATGCGCCCTTTTTCTATCCGAATGCGTAGCTAAACTGACGTACAGTACGTTCATTCGTGCACACGTACAAACGTACAGTCGTGTACCAAGAATTCACGTATCTGAGCACGAACTGACACTCCGAAGGGAATGTTGTCAGTACTGTCACGTTTCAGTGTATTCTGTTGACACATTCTTAAGTTTGAGCTCCAGGCTGATGGCAGGGCGCTCTGTGTTGTGACATCTGATTGCCACAGTACTGGGTGTCACATCTCACAAGGCCGTTCAGTTGGTTTCTAAGAACGATTCTGATTTGATTCACTCAAAATAAAAAAAAAGGTAAAGCAGTCCCATTACAGTCCTGGACAGGCCGTTAGGGTTCCAGGAGGTTGAGGCTCCCAGATTTCTAGACAATCGGCACATGAAGGTGGTAAGGTTGTCAGCCCTACGCACCGGCCGCGTTTACCCCCCAGGAAATATTCCTGGTACTCATTTCTGTTAGAGGCTGAGTCGACCCCAGGGCCATAGTGCGACCGACAGGATTACGTCAATGAAAAATCGACTGACACCATCGGGAATCGAACCCGCGACCTTCCGGTTTGTAGCGCAGTGCCTCAACCAACTGCGCCACCGCAGCCCCCGATTCACTCAAAATATCCGTCTGAACTCCTAAGCCATGAAGCAAATAAGCACGGCTTTCTTCGTACAGTATGTTTTCTGCAGTCTCCACACAACCACCGTTGTACAGAAGCGTGCTGTGTTCGTACATCAACAACAATGCGTGTTCCGCCTGACACAACCTGTATTTGTTGTTATTTTTTCGGACACTACATGTTTCGATCAAGCCGATCAACATCAGGTGTTTGTTTATACAAAAACTTAAAGCTCAAGGTAAAAATGTAAAATTGTGCGAGATCTCACAAATGGTGTAAAATATATGCATTACAATCGACTTGTAATTCGTGACGGTGTGTCATTTAACGCGAACGCTGTGGTGTGTAATTTAAAAGGCGAAACTTAAACATTTAAAAATTTAGGATGCTAGTTCCTTAGTAGGTGTTAAAATGACGATAAACTTTTCCTCTTCGAACAAAACTGTACAAAAAATCTACTCTTTCTTTTATGCTTTTGAAGCCATTGTTTAGTCCATTATTTAAATACATTATTTAAAACTGCCCAGTGTTAGTCGCGTAAGTGGCGGGGACACGCGGTGGCGCAGTTGGTTGGGGCACAGCGCCACAAACTGGAAGGTCGCGGGTTCGATTGGAATTTTTCATTGACGTAATCCTTCCGGCCGCACTATGGCCCTGGGCTCGACGCAACTTCTAACAGAAATGAGTACCAGGGATATTTCGTGGGGGGTAAAGGCGGCCGGTGCGTAGGGCTGACAACCTTACCACCTTCATATGCCGATTGTCTCAAAATCTGGGAGCCTCAACCTCCTGGAACCGTAGGGGCCTGTCCAGGCCTGTAGTGGGACTGCTTTACCTTTATCTGTACAAACACAAGTAAATTCTATTTATTATACCGAACTACGTGTTTCGACTTATCTCAGGTCATCCTCAGTTTCACAATTGGTCTTTAACCCTTTAAAGACGGAACGTATCTGTTTTATATAAGGACTCAGTGCGTACCGCGCTGTAAACACTCTCCACTTCGGTTATAAAAACCAATCTCTTAATGTTTTATAAGGCAAAAGTTGCTGTTTGTTCTGAGATCCGTACAAAACACATAAACGCAATGTGGGCACCACGTAGAATTTTTTAATGTTAGACCTGGTCGTATGTAAAGTTACCGCTAGGCTTTAAAAGGTTAATGTGGGATTTGTGGGTGTAAGAGTGGCACTGGGGCAAGTTTGTATCCAAGAATTTCTAATTGCCCCAGCCGGCACTTACCGTGTCCATCCTCATCGGCCTTAAGGAGCGGGTTTTGTATTCCCTTGGGGCACGCTGTAGCACAGTTGGTTGAGGCACTGCGCTACAAGCCGGAGGATCAGGGGTTCGATTCCCGATGGTGTCACTGGAATTTTTCATTGACATAATCCTTCCGGCCGCACTGTGGCCCTGGGGTCGACTCAGCCTCTAACAGAAATGAGTACCAGGAATATTTCGTGTGGGTAAAGGCGGCCGGTGCGTGGGGCTGACAACCTTACCACCTTCATGTGCCGATTGTCTGGGAATCTGGGAGCCTCGACCCCCGGGAACCCTCAGGGCCTCCCCCCTCCAGGCCTCTATAAGGTAGCTTTACCTTTACAGTAGTCCATTCGGAGTCCCCAATACTAAAGGAACTGTTTCATCCCACTAATCCCTTGGAACAGACCTGTTCTTGAGAAGTCATTAGTTGCGCAGTTAGTCGTATTGTCCGCTCCGTATGGAACACAAGGGTTCATTCTCATTTTTACAAGAACTCGCCCCTTGCACTGTCCCATCACATTCTGTTAACTTCGGTGTAAATACTATCCATTTAACGCTTAGGCCCATTTCCTGTAGGTTTCCCCACCAAAACCCAGTGTGCATGTCTCTTCTCCACATGTCACACACTCCTTCCATCTCGTGCTCTTCACTGTGCTTATAGTACAAATCGCGAATGATCTGAAATCGCTACGTGTCAAGAAGAAATTGAGGAAGAAACCAGAAGACGGATCTGTATGGGCTGTCATTCTGAAGGAGGCACTGGTTCAACTGTAAGGGCCGCATGGCACAGCAGAAGAAGAAAAAGAAGAAGAATAAAAATCGCGATGCTTTTCAGCATGTATTTTTTTTCCATCCTGTTGTTTCCTCCTCTTAGGCCCAAGTGTTTTCCTCAGCACCCTGTTCTGAAACCCCCTCAGCCTGTGTTCTTCCGTCAGTGCGAGAGACCAAGTTTCACACCCATATAAACAGTAGGTAAATTTATAGTTCTTTATATTGTTGCACAGCCAACGGCAAGACAGGAGACTATGGACCGAGAGACAGCAAGCGTCCCCTCAGTTCAGTCTGCTCTTACTTTCTTCATGAGTGCAGTTTCGATGTGTTAACCCTTTAAAGACGAAGCGTATCTGTTTTATGTAAGGACTCAGTGCGTACCGCGCTGTAAACACTCTCCACTTCGGTTATAAAAACCAGTCTCTTAATGTTTTATAAGGCAAAAGTTGCTGTTTGTTCTGAGATCCGTACAAAACACATAAACGCCATGTGAGCACCACGTAGAATTTTTTAATGTTAAACCTGGTGGTACGTAAAGTTACCGCTAGGCTTTAAAAGGTTAGTGTTGTTCCAGAATATTTTACGCTTCTTCCGCGTTTTCAGAGGATTTGTTCGCTGTCTGCATGTTGTGGTTTTATCCATTCTGTCGAAGAGGCATGCACATAAACTCAGCTCCCTCTGCGTTTACCTCTAGACGTACCTCCTTACTAGCGACTAATAACTCCCCGTTTTCCTGTGTTGTGTTCATTTTCTGGCTCAGTGAATTAACGGCATCAGCGCGGTCCGGAAGCTCACGTGTCGCACACCATTCCCGCCCCTCTCGCTCTACTGGCACCATCCTGCGGGCCTATTGTGCAGTAAGGTTGAAGTGCGATAGCAGCGCAGGATCCCCTTGTTCTTGGCTCTTGTGTGCAGGAAAGCCGCTGTACGTTTCAATTAAACGCATTTTAATTAACTTAACTAACTTCACGAGCATGCGAAGCGCGGTGAGAATATTGTGCCACACCCACCTTTGTTGGCAATTGCGGTGGCTGCGTGGTCTAAGGCGTAGGTCTGCTTGCTGGGATTGCGCGTTCGAATCCCGTTTGGGGCATGGCTGTCTCTTTTGAGTGTTGTGTGTTGTCAGGTAGAGGTCTCTGCTACGGGCCGATCCCTCGACCAGAGGAGTTCTACCTAGTTTGTGTGTGTGTGTGTCATTGTGTGTAATCAGGTGCAACAGTAACCCTTTGTGCCGTCAGTGAGTAGGTAGAAAGGGTCGGACTAAAAAAAATAACGTCCTCTTTGCAACGCCTTCAAGTCTGTATATACATCACACATGTATATAACAATGTTGTGTGTCTGTATATAACCTAAGTAAAATATTATTTACTGCTGTAAAAGGGGGAGAGCTCCTACTTACAAAACATACGGTGTTTTTCCAGCTTACAGTTTCTGTTGTGGCCAGATCATCGCTGTTATGAGCCGAAACTGGTAGCCAAAAACGTGTCTTTAAAAACGAAGTGTTGGGTCTGACTGTAGAATTAACAGCAGTAAGTATACCGTTTTACTCTGTATGCCAGCGGGGTGTCTTGCATCGAAATGAAGACATTAGTGAAACGTTACGAGAGAACGCTCATTGAGACGTTTGGTGTCATGGAGCTGGGAAGCACAGCGTCGTTGTTAGACCGTCTGCTGCGCCCAGCCCAGATTATTTCTTCACCACTTGTACCGGAAGAACCAGGCGCCTGGTAACAATACCCTCGTATTTGGGGGGTCGCGGGTTCAAGTCTTGGCCACACTTGCCTGATCCTTATTTTACCAGATATTTCCGAATCCTTCCAGGCAAACGCGCGGACAGTAAATCAGACAAGGTCCTACATCTTTCTTCCGTGTGTTCCTAATTTTTGTTGACAGAGTTCATCATTCGGCGCCGTGTAGCTGAGGTACTGGAAGTGTCGTTGAATTAACCGTAAATAAATATAACAATACATCCTCACATGCACACGTAGGTATTCGAAGTTTCGTGTTCTGAGGAGGCTTTCTGAAGGAACTGTTCGCGGCACGTGTGTCTCGTTGCTGCATGATACATGCTGCGGTCTTGGTGTGTGGGACCTTAATCTAATTGCCCTGACGGGGCTGTGTGAAGACTTGCTCATCGCTGCATAATTCCCTGTTTGCAGGCGTAACGGTAATACATTTGTCCTTCGGCTGTGCAGGCTTCCCTGTCGTTGCATAATGCTTCCAGCACTACATGGCACGACTGCACTGGTGGGTCTGAAAGAAAATTGTCACGCTGGTGTGAAACCGGAAGTGCCAATTAACTGTGGTATGTATTGGACTGCTGCCATCGTGTGTTTGTCAAAATATTCCTTTCCCTAATGACGGAAGCAGAGTCAGGTTTCGAACGTTGTGTTCATGACCATGGAGAAGTGAGTGTGTGTCAGCTTAGTGATGCACCTTCTTTACAAACCTCTAGACTTATCGGAAGTATCCGCATTCAGGAGTTTTAGGAAACAGTGGTTCCGGATTCGGAAGTATCCGCATTCAGAAGTTTTAGGAAACAGTGATTCCGGATTCGGAAGTATCCGCATTCAGGAGTTTTAGGAAACAGTGATTCTGGATTCGGAAGTATCCGCATTCAGGAGTTTTAGGAAACAGTGATTCCGGATTCGGAAGTATCCGCATTCAGGAGTTTTAGGAAACAGTGATTCCGGATTCGGAAGTACCCGCATTCAGGAGTTTTAGGAAACAGTGATTCCGGACTCGGAAGTATCCGCATTCAGGAGTTTTAGGAAACAGTGATACCGGATAAGATCTGGAAGAAGCATTAACTTTGGTCAGTGGGTTAATGTTCTGCCGAATAGCACAAAATGTGACTGTCATACCGCGGATATCGCCATCTTGTAACCAGAATCCAGTTTGTTTCATAAAACAGCAATTCTTACACAGAATCGCTGCATACAATTGTCAGCCGTCCGTGTAGGCGAAGACCATGAGATGTCCCTCCCAGTCTAGAGGATACTCAATTTTATGCATACATCGCTGTAAGTAATCTCAAAATGGGCGGGTCCTGTCTGTCCGGCCGTGTGTTTAATATCCTAAACCGCGTAATGAATTTCGATGGAATTGTACAGACCAGTGTTTCCGAGACTTTTTTACTCGCGGGCCCCTTTTGGCTTCGAAAAATAACCATGGATCCTCACATACTTACTCGCGTAAATATGGTGTGTCCGGGTGACAGGTATCCAAAATTAAAAATTTATATCTCAGAACTGATTTTAGATAGCTGCCAATACATACCAGTAGCATACGTAACAACGCATTGCATGATTTGACCTTAATTAAACTGTCGCTCGCTTCGTGGGTACAGGGTGTTTAATTAGATATTGTAGCCATCATACGAACTGCACGTGTAGCCAATTAAAGAAGTTCCGCGATTATTTTTTAACAAAACGGCGGTCCTTTAAATACAAAGTAAGTAAGCTTCAAAGCAGCCATTACAGAAATGTATCCACGGATCCCCTGGGAAGTGGCCGTCGATCCCTCGGGATTCGCCGTGCACATTTTGCGAGCCACTGGTATAAAGGGTGGGATGTGATGCTTACAGTACGGAGGTAACGTTTAAGTCTCTATGCACGCCATAAAGTTAAGAAGCACTTCGGTTTGTGCAGTTAATTAAATTTGTTGTGGATCAGTCATACGGGAGTTAATTAAATTTGTTCTGTGTTCGTGGCACCAAATTTAATCCGTCGTGTAGGACACGTGTACACAAACTTTTAATGCCGTGCTGCCCCCCCGCCCCTCCCCGCCCCCGGTCCCCCTTTTTACCCGTCTAATTAGTAGCGCTTCACTTGACTGATGTAATTAAAATCCAATGCAAATATAAATTAGATATGCGTGAGGGGAGAGTCATGTCGGCGTGTGTTGAAATAAGTGCAACTGGAGAGCGTGTTTAGTTCGGTGTAATAAATAACAATTATTGTTCAAGTTAAAGAAGATTGCAAACGATGTATTTGGTGACGTAGTACGCATATTTTACCGAGGCGTTCTCTGCTTTAAGCCTTTAAAGACTAAGCGTATCTGTTTTATATAAGGACTCAGTGCGTACCGCGCTGTAAACACTCTCCACTTCGGTTATAAGAACCAATCTCTTAATGTTTTATAAGGCAAAAGTTGCTGTTTGTTCTGAAATCCGTACAAAACACATAAACGCAATGTGGACACCACGTAGAATTTTTTAATGTTAAACCTGGTGGTACGTAAAGTTACCGCTGGGCTTTAAAAGGTTAAAGACGAAGCGTATCTGTTTTATATAAGGACTCAGTGCCTACCGCGCTGTAAACACTCTCCACTTCGGTTATAAAAATTAATCAGTTAATGTTTTATAAGGCAAAAGTTGATATTTGTTCTGAGATCCGTACAAAACACATAAACGCAATGTGGGCACCACGTAGAATTTTTTAATATTACACCTGGTGGTACGTAAAGTTACCGCTAGGCTTTAAAAGGTTAATAAATGCTAAACAATGTCACGGTACACGCGTAAGTGTAATTTTATTACGCATGTAAGAAAAACGCAGTCTTCTCTGCGCCGATTTTCACGTAACTCGCAAATGCTGAACGCCGTTATGTACAAATGTCTTATACCGAATTTTTTTCTTATCTCAGTTGGACCGTAAACGTGCAAAGTACGGATAGACAATGCATTTTCACCCCAAAGTAAATTGTGGGTGTTCCTGCACCGGTTTTCGCGAGAGTAACAGTCGCTCAGTAAGTGCTTGTGGACATCTCCTGTACCGAATTTTGTCTATGTCTGGAGAAAAATGTGACAGATAGGGAGAAAATGTCTTTTGCTGCGAAATGAAGTGTTACTTTCGCAGCACGGACTTTCATGAAACCCGCAGCTGCTCACCAACATCCCGTGGTATCTCCTATACCAAATTTCATCTAGATCGGTCTAGAAATATGAGCAGTACTGGTAGAAATCCATTTACGCCTTCAAGTAAATTAGAACTGTCACTGCACCAATTTTTACGAAATTCCCGCTTGCAGGACAGCTTTTGTAGGGAACTCAAACCGAATTTTATGAAAATCCGACAGACGGTTCAGGCGCTGATGCTGGGTCGCAGATGGACGGACCGACGTCGGCATCACATACGACTTTTTTTACTTAGTGTGGAACGCGCAGAAGGGCCGAGAAATCAACTAAATAACATTTCTTACGCCTGATAGTTATATAACGCATTTATCACTGTACCGTGTTTTTAATTTAGTTTGGTTGATGAGAAACGCACATTGCTATGGTAATAATGTGTGGGTTAATCAGACTCGTATTTTCGCCTGATGGCAGTTTTCTGCTGAAAGTAACTTCGAAAAATAAATGGTTTAGTATCGGATATTCATAGTATTTGACGAGAACAGGGGCTTTGTGATGATCAACAAGGACAGCCATCCTGTATGCTGTTACATGCACGGCTACTTTGAGTTCTGGTCCCACACACAGATAAGATTTTTGCTTTGTAACATGCTCGGATTTTGAGCAACTAGCTTCACAAGGTAGGCTGAAGCCGACATATCTGGACGTACTTTTTTCATGCACGTCGCAGTATATTTCGCTTTGAATTTCATTGTAGAGTCATTAGGTATTTCCTGTCAACTTTTCAGGATATGAAATTCAAAGGTGCAGGCCTCCTACATACGCGTCAGGATCATTACATGTCTAGTGTAGCCGTTCTGTGCCCAAGTCTGGACGCTGTGGCAAAATTTGGTGGATGTTTGCAAGGCCGCGTGTTGTAACTGTCATCTGGACGATGATCCGTATCAGAGATGTAGGAGAGCTTGCTGAGGCACTGATACGGTTGTAAAAGTCTCCCGTATTTGTGCTTCCAGACAGTGGGCTTTCTTTTAAGCAAGCGTAAATGTAGTAATTCGTTGTCAAAATATGACGCCTTCCTTTTTTTTTCCAGAGACAAATTCAAATCAGTTTTTAAAACGGTCACTAAGGTAACAAAGAATTAGAAGCCATCTTTTATTGCACCATGTTTGAGTTAGTTTTGATCCGAAAGGTTTAAGTTGGTGTTCATCCTGAGTTCAAGTGACGCGGCGAAGAACCATCTAACGTTTGTGTTCGAGGGGACGTTGTCATGTTATGAGTCATCTAACGTCTGTGTTCAGAGGGAGTTGATATTGTGAGTCATCTAACGTCTGTGTTCAGAGGGAGGTGATATTGTGAGTCATCTAACGTCTGTGTTCAGAGGGAGGTGATATTGTGAGTCATCTAATGTTTGTTCAGAGGGAGGTTATCATGTTGTGGGCCCGTCGCTCTTTCAGTACAGCTTGCTCTGGAAGGGTCGAAGTTCAGTGAAGTCCGCTGTTTTTATTGCAACATCCACAGCTTCACTTGTTTCGGGCCGAAGCTAGTTCACCTGCAGGTATTTGCTGCCGATCGTAACAGCGTGCTGCCTCCCGCTTCAGCGTTCAGCAGTTCAGCTCCATGCGCCTGTGATTATTGGCGTGATGTCACATACCACACGACGCGGATCTTCGAAAATAATCTGCCATTCACTTGTAAATAATTTAAAATCACAGCGTTTTGCTTCAAAATCTCCAACCTTAAATATTTTCGCGTCCCCAGCTTTCTCACCCCTTGTGCAGGGGATGTAATATGTTGGAGGAACGAACAGGGTTTCATACTGTGCGGTCGCGCAGGGAATACACAATAACGCGCTGTTCAGATGCGGTTGAGTCGCGAGCAGGCGTGCCCGATGAGCTGTGTGGCAGCATTGAGTGTGTTGCACAGCAGGCAGCAGGCATTGTGTTCATTTTGGACGCCCCTCGCTGTCTGCTGTCTTTAGTATTCACCTCACCGCCTCAACTGCTATCGTAAAAACGTTTCTTCCGCGTCTCTGATACAGACGCGAGCACTGTGGCCGCAAAATTCTTGTTGTGCTTGGAGGTTTTTATTTATATGTCCATTTGTTGCAGATCCTACAGGACGTTTATATACATGGTTAACCATTTCCTAGTTTTACAAAAAGGCATTGTGTTGTAACATTTAAGACTTACGTCGTTGTCTTTTGGGGATGGGACGCGGTGGAATGTTATTTATAGTAACGTTTCGGAGAATCTGCTGTTTCCATCTTCAGGGCAGCAGAGTTATAATACCGAATACGCGGAATCACAGCACCGTGAGAACCTGAAATCTTAGGAGTTTGTGAGATAATGTGAAAACATATAGTACAGCCCACAGGCCACAGATGACGGTATTAATACGACACATGCGCTTTGTATGCTGGATAACTAAGGCAACAGATACACACTTAGAATACTCTTATGTAATACTTATTGCTTTTCCACGGCAACAGTGGTTACGGGAACGTGCCTCAATGTCACGTTTGTACGTACGTTGTCTTCTGTTACTTTTCGAGCTTCCTGTGTGTGTTGTAGATAAGCCGTATTGTGTACGTAGGTGGTGTCAGCTGTGCAGCATATGTCAGCCATTGGTCGTTAGTGCCATGTGACGTGTCATATGCGTTCAAAACAACGTACACGAAGTGTCAGCTTAGGACTCCTGAAGTAATTGTTTCATTGCGATATGTCGTAAGTCGTCCAGCAGAAGAACTTCGCGTGGGTGTGGATAGTTGGTTGCCTTTTTGCGATGTCGTGTGATGACACGCGCCGTGAGATGATCGTGTCTCCCATTCGGATGAGGCCTGTCGCATGTTTGTAGGTGATATAATCCGCAGACTGGAATGGGCCGGTCATCGGGTAAGAACGTCCGATGGGAGGACCGTAAAGAAAGTGTTTGTGGGGAAACCAGATGGAAGAAGAAAAGCAGGAAGACCAAAATTAAGGTGGTGGGCCTGTACTGAGAATGGTCTGAAAGAGATGGGTGTCAAGAGATGGAGGAAGAAAGCAGAAGACAGATCCGTATGGGCTGTCATTCTGGCGGAGACACTGGCTGTGAGGACCGCATGGCGAAGAAGAAGAAGAAGAAGATATAATCCACTGGTTCTGCTGCGACCGGAAGTGGACTACGACGGCCCCTCTCGACCTTGCACACATAGCTCAACTTCTTGAACACTTTCCTTCTTTACAAAAGTGAAATAGCCAAGCGTCACACCCCCATTCGCTGCCCGTAAATACCGCGTGAGGCTTGACACATGGCCATTTGGTGTGACTGCTGTCCGCACTGATGGTGTCGTTGGAATTTTTCATTGACATCACCCTTCCGGACGCACTATGGCCCTGGGGTCGACTCAGCCTCTAACAGAAATGAGTACCAGGAATATTTCCTGGCGGATAAAGGCGGCCGGTGCGTAGGGCTGACAACCTTACCACCTTCATGTGCCGATTTTCTAGAATCTGGGAGCCTGAACCTACTGAAACCCTCAGGGTCTGTCCAGGCGTGTAATGGAATAGCTAACTTTACTGTTTTAGGAGTCGGTAGAGTGACTGAGCTATGGGCTCCATGACCAAGGAATAGGGGTTCGATACTGTCAGAAGTGCTTCAGAGCGCGCAGCCGTCTTTACGGCGCACCCAGCCTCATATGCTGCGGGTACCAGGAGTAAAACGGTCGGTTCCTGAAGCTGACAGTTCACGTCCGTCCAGTGGCGAGTTAATAATGCGCGGAATTCAACCTGCACTCCCATATGTGCTGTGATGGTTTGCACAGGGACGTGCCTTCTTTAACTTCTGTCGCACTCCAGGCTAAGCCATGCTTGTATATCCAACGCGTGTTATCAAACTTGTGACATGGCAGAACATGTCCAGCCTTACCGCGATCCTATCTGAGACTGTGTAACTGTAAAGCCCTTTCAGATTCCAGTGCGACGTTGTTGCTGTTATCAACATTATGCTTGGTCACACTCTACTTATGTCACTGCGATAAACACTGTACGTCACTGCCTTTGAGAAGCACAGCGAAGTAATAATGGTGTCACTGAATATGCTGCTCTGAACTTAAGTGTGAAGTCCTCTACACTAAGTCAGATCCGTAGGATGACAGTAAGTGTTCGGCGATGCTGCTGTCTACCGATAGTCTTTGCATTTCTTTCGGCGAAGGTTGCCACTGTGATCAGGATAGCAGACCTTCCATTTCAGTTTCGCTGCCGAGTTCTGCTCCTGTTCGTAACTGCTAGCTGGCACCCACGTCTTTACCACGTGACTGTACAAAGTGAAGCGAAATTCGCGCATGCGTTCTCCATAGTGTGATTTTTTCGCATGGTTCGACAGCCCTAGTGGGGCAAGGCCTCCTCATTGTTGAAGTTTCGCGGTCACAGACACACCACACTCGGTAGGACTCCTCTGGGCGAGGAATCAGTCCGACGCAGAGACCTCTACCTGACAACACAAACACTCGTAAGACAGACATCCATTCCCCCGGCGGGATTCGAACCCGAAATCCCAGAAAGCGAGCGGCCGTAGACCGCGCGGCCGTAGACCGCGCGGCCACTGGGATCGGCCCTTAGCGTGACTGCTTTTTGAAAATACATGTGAACTGTTCTACAGCAAACATTCCGAGACTTTAGGTTTTGAGATAACGCTTCACCGTCAAGCGGCGCGGTGTGTCAGGTGTCACACTGTGACGGCCTCGTAGTCACAGAGATGTTCGAGGTGGCCTCCGTCGAATTGAGGTCAGGCGACATTGTGCCTGAGGGCATTCCCTTGAACACACATTGCTGAAGTGTTACCACTAGATGGTCGTGGGAGGGATAATGTAAGCGTGCTCCTGCAGGTATGAACTGTGACAAGTTGATCGGGTTAGATCCGGTCACAGGCCGTGCGGTCGGTCTTCCACGTCCAGTCCACCTTGCTGGTTATGCCGCGTTCAGCCATTGCCAGCCATCTTCCCCACAGTGTGCTGGAGCTCCGTCGTGCTGAAGCGACAGCATCTGCCTCACAGCTAGAGGCACGTCTTCTAGCAGCCCCGGTAGAGTTCCCGATCACAGCGTCGCTGAGCGGCCAGCCGACCAGGCAGAAGACAGGCTGAGGGCAGCGTCCCGGACGATACCAGCCCAAACGTTGACGATGAAGTGGCCAGATGTCCACGTTTACCGTTAGTATCAGAATTTCCCCGTGGCCAGAGGTGCGTCCTTACGCGTGAAACACGTTGCTTGTAGACGTAGACATTCAACATACTGCTTCCTTAGACGTGGCCGTCTGCCAACAGATGTGCTGCCTGTCAGTAGCAATATTAACCCTTTAAAGACGAAGCGTATCTGTTTTATATAAGGACTCAGTGCGTACCGCGCTGTAAACAGTCTCCACTTCGGTTGTAAAAACCAGTCTCTTAATGTTTTATAAGGCAAAAGTTGCTGTTTGTTCTGAGATCCGTACAAAACGCATAAACGCAATGTGGGCACCACGTAGAATTTTTTAATGTTAAACCTGGTGGTACGTAAAGTTATCGCTAGGCTTTAAAAGGTTAGAGCAGCTGATCTTTACGAAACCCTCCGACGACTCTCTGTGTGCGTAGTTCAATTTTCTTGCGTTATTGCATCAGCCTAACCACGGCTGTCGTTACAGAACTGCAATTATGGCATCTTTATTGGTTGGTGTCCATACAGCCCATGGACGATATCGATTCCAAACTGCTATAGGTGTTTCACGTCTGTCTCACTGAGACGCCGTTACTAGCATCTGGATGACGTCGACCGGTATACGCAGCACATATTTCTGTGCGTCAGTACCAGCTCGACTACTACAGGCACCGAGGGTTAACAGCTTGTCGCAGTATTGGTTTTGCGTGTATTCCATGGCCACTCGATCACAACCGGACCGTGGTGTGCTCTGTGTGGAATACACGTAACTGCGCGCTTTGTCGTCGTGATAGATGACGCAGCTGAGAAGTTCGTCACAGTGCGTGCTGCTGGTGCAGCAGTGCGTCTGCGGTAACCATGGTTAACTGCTGGATGAAAGAAGAAGGAAAGGGAACGCGCTGGAAGATCTGGCGTGTGCCGTAGGTAGGTTCTGTATAATACAGAGACTAGCGGGCTGGCATGCGGCCGACGTTCGGAAGGCGACTGGATTGGATGGGCGTGGGTGGAATTGCAGGCGAAGTGGAAACGAACAAGAAGTGGAATATAGACGGAAATAGGGCAATTCCAGCCTTTCAGGGGAGAGGTACCGTCGTGCAGAAATGGAGAGAAGTACAGGAGTGTGACGTCGCATATTGCGAAGGCAGAACTTGTAACGTAAATTGTAGTTGTATCAGTTAACATGACGACTTGTAAAGTAAATGGGCGAAGGGCGTCGATCGGAACTAATTTTTATGTTATATTATATAAAAAACACTAATCACCAACAAATGCACAAAGAGAGTTTTATCATCAATCGTAACACACTTCTACATATTTCTACCCTGCTGGGTCATCTTCAGGGAGAACTTTCTGTTGTCGT
>BLKM01000939.1:500522-537485 GCA_013340265.1 Coptotermes formosanus
AAAAAAGTTTTCCCTGAAGATCAACCAGCAGGGTCGAAACATGTAGGAGTGTGTTACGATTGATGATAAGACTCTCTTTGTGCATTTGTTGGTGGTTAGTGTTTTTGTATAATATAGTTCACGGACATGGAACACATTAAAATTATTATATAACTTTAGTGCGACGTGTTTCGGCTTAAGTAAAGAAACCGTCAGACGAAATTAAGAGTACCAAAGGAAAATCTCATGTTAATCACATGAAACCTTTGTTCATGTCGGTATGTATAGTTGAGATCTCGGTTTTACATTTTTCATAAGATAAAATAAGCCGAATTCGTTAAACTTTATTGGACAAATGTGGGTTCCACGTAAAGTAATGACAAGATGGGTTCAAAACTAAACAGTTGACAGTTAAAATCAGTGTCCAGTACTTCTGGGTGAAAGTGAAGACTCTCTAACATGTTGTTCGACCTCGGGGGAGGCCCCCCCCATGTACCGTCATTTTGCGGTAATCTGGATTGATGTTCTGAATTGGAGGCTTTTCTGGATTGTAAACCATTTCTTGTTTTATTTTTACTAATACGTTAAAACCCGGTTATAACGACATCGGTTTGTACGACACCTCGTCTATAACGTCAGGTGTTCTGTTGTACCGATTAATTCCTCACTGTTAACCACAACATTATATTCCTCGGTTATAACAACACTCGTTTATAACGACACAAAATATTCAGTCCCTTTCAAGACGTTACAGCCGAGTTCGACTGTATGTGTTCTTAGTGTTGGGTGATGTAAGTGTAAACAGGTGTTCTTCAACCACTCGTCAGACCGCCCTGAGTCTCCCCTCACTGTCATTACAAGGGGAGTTGTGATCAGTCTGCGCGTTGTGTGGTATATGCAGTAGATATTACAGAACCTTTACGCAGGATATCTTTGTGTCGTTGTTGTCGGTGTTACAGCAGGAATGACCAAGTCTATGTTCCCTCTAAGCTGCGCGGGTGCGAGGCCGCACAGTAACTGAAATGCTACCACGCACACTGAATTGTTGCCGCGCAGCTGGAATTTTTCAATTTTCATGGTAAGGATTCTTGTTATGCATATTACAGAAAAATGTTTAAAGTGCCGCGCAGTCGGCAGGTCGTGTAAAAATTTTCTGCTCAGAGCAGTAGCAGGTCCGCGCAGCTGTAAAATAAAAAGTTGCATCAAGTGAATGCACGTTGGAGAGCCCTGTCCTTCTGTATGTTTTGTCTGTCGGATCATCAAAGTTTTTCGATTTAATTTCGTAGCGGAGGCGGTGTGCACTGAAGTTTGCAGCTAGTTCTGCGAACCGCGCTCTGTATGAATATCAAATCTAACTTTGTTCGGCTCATCAAAGCCGCTCGCTGTGGAAAATATAGAAACGGTGCCTAGCCTCGATCCAGTAGTATTTAAAACTGTTTTACCCTGCTTTATACGTACTTTGGACGGAACACAGAGAAATGTAATGTTACAGCAATTCTACGGAGTGATTTGATACTTTATGGCGTTGCCTGTTTAACTACGCTTTCGGTGCCTTACATCAGCGTTCTCAGTCTTTTTCTGCTTCGACACACTTGAGGAACGACGTCCACATGCCCGCCTGTCAGCTGTACCCGCGAAATAACTCGAGCATCTGTGAACGGATATTCATGAAATTTGGTATTGGGGGTTCAAAATTTGGCGACCCATTGGAAGTTGCGTTAAAATCGGACAGTAATAACGAACACGTGAAGACCTACACGCGTGTATTCGCGCAGCTCAGTAGATTCGCCCATCTGCAGCTGAACGCGTTAAGGGTGTATAACTAACTAACTAACTAACTAACTAGCTAACTAACTAACTAACTAACTAACTAACTAACTAACTAACTAACTCCATGGAGCAGAGGCCTTCTTGAGAAGCTAACAGTTTCTCAGCTAGTCAAGAAATTTCCGCATTTTATGGAACCCGAAGTTCATTACCGCATTCACAAGGACTCGCCACCTGTCCCTATCCTGAGCCAGCTCAATCCAGTCCATGCCCCATCCCATTTCTTGAAGATCCATTTTAATATCCTCCAATCTACGCCTGGGTCTCCCGAGTGGTCGCCTGCCTTCAGGTCTCCCCACCAAAATCCTGTATGCACCTCTCTTTTCCCCCATACGTGCTACATGCCCTGCCCGTCTCATTCTTCTCGATTTGATTACCCGAATAATATTTGGTGATGAGTACAGGTCACTAAGTTCCTCGTTACGTAGTCTTCTCCACTCCCCTGTCGCCGCGTCCCTCTTAGGCCCACGTTAAGTGTGTGTATGAGTAAAAAATGTTTGCGGAAGAAAAGTTGTAGAGTGAAATGAAGAACGTGTTTATGGATAAGTTTGTTTGTTTTAAAGATAAACAAGACGCGCCAAAACTGTTGCACTGTGCGCACATTTCGTGCCGTCTCATACGCTTGCCCTGGTGTTGTCGTGGTTATACATGAACGATGCGACGGTCAGGGTAACATGGCTGACTGGCATCGTGGGTGAGACAAACCCGCTGCACGTAGGAGTAGCGAAGTCTTTCATCACCTGCAGGGCATATGTCACGCTAGACCTGTACCGGCATAATGCAGTACTCTGTAATGCGACTGAAACGTTGCGCTCGGTCGTGCCAGGTGCATTACTGTATACAGGCTTTGGTTGCTGTCACTTGCACGTCTCTGGTCGCAGCCACTGAAAGAGCGAGGTTACACCGTTCACTGTATGGTTAGTAATTGTGATAGTATTGTGGGCGTCTGATAGCTCAGTCAGTGTAGGAACTGGTCTTCGGGCTTAACGACCGGCGAGTCTCGAATTCTGTTCCAGGCGTGGGCAGGATTTCTGCCGGTAGATCCCATTCACATGAACTCGTGCCATCCACCCAGTGTCCTCTCCAGCTGATACCGTGGGCTCTCTAACACTTGGTTGGAGCCGTAGAAGTAGGTAACTGACCGCTCATCTCCGATCTAGTAACGAGGTTAAGAATGCATGGGACTGTGCCTCCACTTCTTCGTACGTGTCCATCGATGCGTAATTAAGCACAGAGACGAATTAATCTGTAGTCAGGGTGATTCATGAACTTTGCTTCGTTCGTTACAGAGTGTACTGGAGTGGCTAATTTTCGGCGGACCAAAGAATTCCTGTTGGTTACTTTGACAGTTAGGAAAAGTCCGTCTTTTGTGCTGTCGGTATTTAGTTTTATGTGACTGAGAAGCCGTTAGCCCCCAAGCAAATATTCTTGTTTCTCATTCCTGTTTAGAGGCTGAGTCGACCCCAGAGCCATAGTGCGGCCAATGAAAAATTCCACTGACACAATCGAGAATCGATCCCACGACCTTCCGGTTTGTAGTGCAGTGCCTCAACCAACTGCGCCACCGCGTGTCGCCGGACAACAGCTGTAGTGTGAGATGTTTAGGACGTGTATATTAACCCTTTAAAGACGAAGCGTATCTGTTTTATATAAGGACTCAGTGCGTACCGCGCTGTAAACACTCTCCACTTCGGTTATAAAAACCAGTCTCTTAATGTTTTATAAGGCAAAAGTTGCTGTTTGTTCTGAGATCCGTACAAAACACATAAACGCAATGTGGGCACCACGTAGAATTTTTTAATGTTAAATCTGGTCGTATGTAAAGTTACCGCTAGGCTTTAAAAGGTTAAAGCACTTCAATACATTATTAACGCCTGTTTTGAGTGGACGTGTCAAATGATACGTCAAGGGGATAAACCCGGAAGTTCGTCACATGAGTTCGCCGTTTAGACCCCGTCTTGGAACTTGTTCAGTCCCGCAGACATTTTCAAAACTCATTTCACTGGAACTGTTCTAACATTGTCCTCCAGTGTGTCACCTCTGATAAGTTTTGCGTCTACCCGTTTCCCACTTGGTGTGTCCCATTTGGTGCCTTTGATTTGACAAGACGTGCTGTTGCACAGCGTCTCAATATACAGCTCTCGGCATCCCTCTGTTACGCCGTATCTGTCCGTGCCACAAAGCAGTCAGCAGTTCTGTCAGTGTTCTGGAGTCCCTCCTTTTCATTTCACTTACAACTTGCGACAGCTGTGCGATTTTTTAGGCGTTCACAGCGGTATACTTGAGGTCTTCGTTCTTCTGGTATGTGACGCTTCGTCGCTGGGTGACGGATTTCTGAAGTTTCGAGACATCACTGGATGATGGGTTTCGGACGTTTCGAGACGTCACTGGATGATGGGTTTCCGACGTTTCGAGACGTCACTGGATGATGGGTTTCCGACGTTTCGAGACTCACTGGATGATGGGTTTCCGACTTTCGAGACTTACTGGATGATGGGTTTCCGACGTTTCGAGAGTCACTGGATGATGGGTTTCCGACGTTTCGAGACCCACTGGATGATGGGATTCCGACGTTTTGAGACGACCTGGTGGTCTCCGAGTATGGGTCGAAGAGTCCGAGAAGAAGCATTCACATCCTACAGTACAACTAGACTGCTGCGTAACTGTGCGCAGTTGAGCGGGCGTTAAGTGCCCTGGTAGCGTAGGTGTAACTGTGCGCAGTTGAGAGGGCGTTAAGTGCCCTGGTAGCGTAGGTGTAACTGTGCGCAGTTGAGAGGGCGTTAAGTGCCCAGGTAGCGTAGGTATACAAAACACTAACCTAAACCCTTTATTACTAGTGCCATGCATTACGACCCATGCGTTTGAGCTGTGCAGAGGCATCGTCAGTGTCGTGTGGCAATTGTAGTAATTTCGTGCTCATTTTAACAGCACCTGTAGGTACGTTTTAACTTGTTTAGGCAGATGGCTGCCAACTGTGAAAGAACTGAAAAGCCATGTGGGTGATTTCAGGCTTCCACCGCGATCTAAATGAGGTCTTCACTCTTCTGGAATGTTATGCAGCGTATATTGGTATTTGCCGTCGTTTCGGGACAACCTGTCGGTCCCATCTTTAACCCTTTAAAGACGAAACGCATTCTGTCTCATATAAAGACTCAGGGCGTACCGCGCAGTAAGCACTCTCCACCTCAGTTTAAAAAACCAATAATTTGATGACGTGTAAGGTAAAAGCTGCAGATTGTTCCCAGGTAAGTACAAAACACATAAACGCAATGTGGGCAGCACGGAGAATTGATAAAAGTTAAGCCTGGTAGCACGTAAAGTTACCGCTAAGCTTTAAAAGGTTAAGGGTGAATCAGTCCAAGGAAGCTTGTTACAGTGCTTGACCCGTGAAGAGGGCACCGATAGGTTGTCCCGAAACGTCAGTAACTAACTAGAGATCTGCGTTGTGTAGCATCCCAAAAAAGCGAAGATCCTAAAAATTGCATGTTTGCTTGCCAGGATGTGTAGCGGCAGATGGGCTGACGTCTGTAATTTGTGATTTAGTTTGTTATTGTGTCTGTCTGAGACTAAGTAATTTTAAATTCCTGACGTCGTTATACGACACTGGTGATGACTGGCGATGAAAGTTCCAAGCTCGTGTTTTGTATGTCTGTGTAACTGGGGTGAAGCCGCATGGAGTGTTGACGTACAAAGTGAACTGTACCGCTGCTGTAAGCTGAACATTTTCGAATCCAGGAATACTTCCTGGCCGATCCCGGTGACCGCGCGGTCTAAGGCGTGGGTCTGCGGCCGAGCGCTTGCTGGGATTGTGGGTTCGAATCCCACCGGGGGCATGGATGTCTCTCTTGTTGAGTGTTGTTATGTACAGGTCTCTGCGACTGGCCGATCCCTTATCCAGAGGAGTCCTACCGAGTGTCATTGGGTGTGGTCTGGTGTAACAATAACCCTTTACACCTACAATGAGTAGGCAGAAAGATGTCAGACTAGTAAATAAATAAATAAATAAATAAATAAATAAATAAACAATACTTGCCACAGAACCATTCGCACATGTTCAGGTTGTGGTTCTGTGTTGTGGAAAGTAGGCACATCCTGCGTGTCCAGCTCTGCATGTTTCCCGTGATACTGCACAGGACTCCGACGGCTGCATAGTGAGAAGGAACGTGCGTGGAGTGCAGAGGTGTGTGCGGTGTGTCAGTGCTCGTTGGTCTTTGTTTGTTTGTTGTGCAAATCAGATCTGGTGCTGCGGCCGACAATCAACCGTACGTGCGGCACGGAGACATCAGTTCTTCACTGGCGTGTTTCAAGTAAAGATTTGTTAACTTTATAGGCTCGAGTTAAGTTCTTGAGAACATTAAGTTCACTCGAAGTTTTCAATGTAGACTTCTGCCCCCCGCCCCCCCCCTCTCCGGGTAAAACAATTGCTGTTGAGCAGTGCCAAGATCTGCCACCTAGGGCATTCAGGTGGTCCAGGTATTGATTTGAGGTTTCCGTGGCGGTGAGTGTCAAGATTACTGTGTTCTGGGGACGTGACGCCGTGTGGTTTTGTAGGTACCGTCGCTTCGAATGAAGACAGAAGCAGCAGGTTTCTCGGAAACGTTGATATCCATGTGTTGAAGTCATCAAAATGGTCGTCGTCGTAGTCATCTTCCTTAGCTGTGAAGTGTTAAGCGCAGTGCCTGTCCTTTGTCCCTCAAAGTGAAGCCGGTCCTTCCATCTTTTCCTCGGGCGTGCTATGCTTCTCTTTCCCCTTTGGCCTCTGTTATTGTATGCCCTGTCTGTGCCCATTCGCTCTACGTGCTGTAGCCACTCTCGCTGGTATTGTTTTATTTCCAGTATTGTTCTGCACTCCGAGTTTCTCCCTGACGGATTGATGTCTTTCCTTGTCTAGCTTGGTAATTCCTAATAAATGTCTTAAAGTTTTAATTTATGCTGCTTCCAGTCTTTATTATCTCTTTTCTTCAGCACCCAGGCTTCACTACCAAACTATACGGCATTTTATTTCTGAAGACAGTTATCTTCATCACAGAGTTGACGTCAACTAACACAGCTGTTCCTAACCACAGGTGGATACGCAGCAAGGGAGTGGCCCTGCATGAAACCTGCCTGGTAAGGGCGTTCGTTGTATTGGCTGTATTTCATGCATTGTGGAACAGATATCAAGACATAGGAAGTTTTAACAACTCTTCTGTGTATCTTTTCCTGTGCGTGTAACAGGTTTGAAATGAGAAAACCTTGTCTGTTCTATTATATACCGTGACGGGTAATTTGAGACAAAAAGGACAAGTCGCCATTAAAAATAGGTACTTGAAGTTTCATTGTGAAATCCTGCAGTGTGGGGACGGCGAAAGGGCAGGGAACGTCGTATTGGCAGATACACTCCAGTGTTGTTCAATATTAGAAATGGCCGGTGGTGTGTGTCATGTCGAAATGTTCTGAATTAGTGGCAGGTGAATGGAAGTTAACTGATTAGAGCTGCAGCCAGTGTTCCAAATGCGATTAAATCAGAAGGACGCGTTGCGTGTGTGGAGACGATCATATGCTGCGTACACTTTGTTTGAAAATACTCATTGCTAATTTGAATTTTGTGTTCAAAAATGTTGGTCAAATATTAGCTAATTCGGACGCAACATCTCATCTCAAACACTAGAGACTTTGGAGCAGAGAGGAGTAGATGGCGCGACCGGTTTTAACCCTTCAAAGACGAAGCGTATCTGTTTTATATAAGGGCTCATTGCGTACCGCGCTGTAAACACTCTCCACTTCGGTTATAAAAACCAGTCTCTTAATGTTTTATAAGGCAAAAGTTGCTGTTTGTTCTGAGATCCGTACAAAACACATAAACGCAATGTGGGCACCACGTAGAATTTTTTAATGTTAAACCTGGTGGTACGTAAAGTTACCGCTAGGCTTTAAAAGGTTAAAACGTGTGAACATGAGAGTCGAATAGAAAAGAGAACGAAGTTCTCCTGGTGAGAGACGACGTTGTAAGGTCTGGATGTGCAGAATGAGGGTCAATTCACATTATACGCGGCACGACACGACAAAATCCAGCACGCATTCACATCTACCGTCAATTAACAGACACGGCGTGCAGTGACATGCACAGAGGGGAAAAATATTCTCTTCTGTTAGTCCCAGCGACACTGTCTTTGTCGTTAGCTGTCGGTGACGGACTGGTGTGAATTCGAGCATGTGAAAACCATAAAGGAATATTTTGTCGTGTCGTGTCGTGCCGCATAATGTGAATCAACCGTAAAGACGCGATATGACGTATATTTTTGTGTGGTTTTCACATGCTGGAATTCACAGTAGCCGGTCACCGACAGCTAACAATAAAGACATACAAAGACTGTCGTTTGGAGCGGAAGAAAACATTCTGTCACTGCCGGCAGGTGTGAATGCACGCTGCCTTTTGTCGTGCCGTGCCGTGTAATGTGAATAAACCTTTATATTAAAACGTGTTTTAAAATACCTTACGAAGGTCTCGCCTGCATTGGACGAGTTCGGAACAAAATCCAGTGGCAAGGTTTTGTGATGACGTTGATGAACCTCTGGATTTCGTTGCCTTATTTTAAATCAGCTCAATACACGACATCTATGTAAGGCAAAGTGCCGCGGCGCTTCTATCCGTGACCAGCTTTGCTACAGCAGCTTTTAAGTCTATCGAAACGGGCTTGATTGCAGTACATACTTTCAGTTCGCCCAGCCCATTCGTTTATCTTATACATTTCAATTACACGCTTCTTTGTGTGTTGATCGTGATTTCAGAACGTTAGAAAAAGTATCGCTCACCCACCCACCCACTCCCCCGACTCTTTATAAATCCACGCCACCCTCCCAGGTTTTCTTCCGCAAGGGACGCTGTCAATGATCGATTGTAGCGGAGCTGGCCTGCTCCTGTCCTGGAAGCTACCCACCTACCGTCGGAGCGAGCAGGCGGCAGGGTGTGTAGCGCCAGTAACTCCTGGACCGGCCCGCGGTCACGACGTGCGGGATGCTTCTTCGCTTTGTATCCATGTTTATCCATGTATTAATGTTACTGAAGGCTCTGTTTTGCCCACTGTGAAGTGCCGTGTGCAGTTTTGAGTTACTTGCTTACAGCTAATTTGTATTAATTGGTGTGTTTGTGCTGCTTATTTGCGACATTTACTTTAGGTTCCTGGTGTTGCGGTAATATGTGCCTCACAGGATTATGCTCCCGTAAGAGGCACTCCGTTCATAATTATGCCGTATGCTGTTATGATTTTATTTAGCTTAGGCCTGTTTTCATGTTCTAATGGGGGTCTATACATCCATAAATTATCTGCTTTGTATTTAAGTACGGTCGAACACGGTTATAACGAGATCGGTTCATGCGACACCTCGTCTATAGCGTTACACATTCTGTGGTACCAGTTAATTGCACACTATCAACCATGGCATTATATTCCTCGGTTATAACAACACTCGTTTATAACAACACAAAATATTCAGCCCCTCTGGTGACGTTATAACCGAGTTCGACTGTATTTCGAGAGTCACTTCACATCTGCACGTAGCTGCTATGTTTGTATCCAGTTTGAACTGTCTCAGTAATGTGTAAACCGACTGGAACTCTGTCGGGCGTGTTTTGTCGTTCGCCGGTCTGTGTGCACTTGGTACCGCCACTGAACGTTTTGTATTGCAGTTAGTGTTAGCCGTGTTCTCGTCTGTGTCGATACGCGTCTTCCGTCTAGCAATTAACTTCCCCTTACCCCGTGTACGTAATGGCGCACATTCATCCCTAATCAGTCCGAGTGACCGCCCACGCTCGCGCTGTTCATTTGCGGTAGATCATCGTTTGTTATAAATAATAGTGCATGTTTCATGTTATATCAGACACGTATTCAGTGACGCCATATCCGTCCCCTTCAGTCGTTTGTGCTGTGATAAGTATCAGCCGGCTATCGACTGTTTAGTTTCCGTTCTGTTTTTTAACTGGTTTGTTAGACGGGTTTTGGTTATGGAAGAACGACTGTGTTTGTTAGGAGAGTGTCTGGTGTCGTGGATACGTCAGGGAGTGTTTGAACGCGTGACTTGTCCCCCCACCCCTCTTCGATGCACTTCGTTACGCCCGTTAACGTCTGATGTCAGTTGCTTCGCCGTTGCTACTTGTAGGGATTCCGTGCATAGCTTAAATCATGCCTTTGTCAGACGTGTAGGGTGTTACAGCTGTGTTCTGAATGCAGGTTGAGAATCATACAGGAATTGAGCCCACAAATTGCGCAGTCAATAGTAAATAAATCAGTGGTCACGTGTGTCCCTTCTGCGTGTTTCGACCTCTGCAAGGTCATCATCAGGGAGGTATGTAGAAGTACAGCAAATTCTGTCAAAGATGTGCGTGCGTAGAGTTAAAATACAGTATTGTTAATTAAATTTAGTAAAATGTTTTGGTAATAAAATATTGTTAATTAAAAGTGCCAAAAATTGTTAGTAAGTTTAATTTACCAATATTTATTTTAACGCTACACAGACACGTCTGTGACAGAATTTTGTGTACTTGTATGCCTTTGTATATACCGCCCTGAGGATGACATTGTGGAGGTCGAAACCTGTAGGAGGAATATAAGTGACTAATGATTTATTTATTATTGATCGTGCAGTTTGTTGGATCAAGTAATGTATAGTCAGTCTGTTACATGGAACATGAATTAACCGTTTAAAGCCTAGCGCTAACTTTACGTACGACCAGGTTTAACATTAAAAAATTCTACGTGGTGCCCACATTGCGTTTATGTGGTTTGTACGGATCTCAGAACAAACAGCAACTTTTGCCTTATAAAACATTAAGAGACTGGTTTTTATAACCGAAGTGGAGAGTGTTTACAGCGCGGTACGCACTGAGTCCTTATATAAAACAGATACGCTTCGTCTTTAAAGGGTTAACGTTAAATTTTCAAATTAACCGTTTATGTGTGGCTGTTTTACAGTTTTGTGTCTGTTTTGGCGTCTATAATTACAGATGTGCGCATGTGTAGGCATACTGACGTGTATTCTGATCATTCATACACAAATGTCAGCTGTGATTCTGTCGTTTGTGTAAACAGCGAGAGCGGTGTCACCGCGTGTCATAAGTCCCGTTATTATGCGTGTTTCCTGCGTTCTGGCCCTTTGCAAAAACGCGCGGCTATTCGCTTTGCCATGTCTCTCCCACCGCTTGTAACGTCTCCACAATGGGTGGACGGATTCTCGTGAAATTTGGTATTCATTGACACAGTCCAGTTTTGGTTTAAATCGAACGACAGTAACGAACGTTTTAGGTGAAAGTCCGAAGTGATCGAACCCGACGAAATTGCGCACTGTGCAATTCCCCCCAACTTGTCCGACGGAGTGCCTTTCGTGTAGAATGTGTTCCCCGTTTAATCCAGAGCTGAGTTCTAGAAACAGGAGGACAGGTGTTGTACCAAGATGGTGGCCTGTCAGTACAAGTCCGTTCCGATGCCCACAATGTTAACTGTACAGCATAATGTGTAATGCGTGTACGTGTGGAGAGTGGCCTGCGTTGTCCCTCTGCCCTGGGACAGTCTAAATCGCAGACTTCCAAACTTTGCTGAACCGAGTTGTGTGACCACTCAGATACAGTGACGCCGTTTCCAGAGTCCGCAGAACAATTAAATTAATTGTTGGCTTTGTCTCCATTTTGCGTCTTCCTCATAATCTCTTGTATTAACCCTTTAGAAACGAAATGAAATCTGTTGTATATAAGGACTCAGTGCGTACCGCGCAGTAAACACTCTCCACTTCGGTTATAAAAACCAGTCTCTTAATGTTTTATAAGGCAAATTTGCTGTTTGTTCTGAGATCCGTACAAAACACATAAACGCAATGTGGGCAGCACGCAGACTTTTTTAATGTTAAACCGCTAGGCTTTAAAAGGTTAAAGCCATCCGTCCGGCCCGATCTGCGGGTATAATATGAAGTACTTTTGTAGTTCGAATGATAATATAAGAAGTCAAATTTTTATGGTGTTTGCCCAAGGACAAACTTCTACTCTGCAGCTGGAGGCAGCAAGTTTCACCGAAACGCTTTAAACCTTTGTACCAGTTCACACGACGTCAGATCCCAGAGCACAGTCGTGTGTCGCGGTTAGAACGTCATAATATCTTCATGGCCTGTCTCTTAGTGCCCAGGTCATGTACCAGGTGTCATTTCTCTGCTGTGATGCTGTATCGTGTGTGATGTTGATCCGCACGTATAAAGCGTGTCCCATACATCCCTTGTACCGTCAGTCAGACGTGATTTGTGGTTAATACTTTACCACAAAACACAGACGCTTGGAATCCGATTTGTTAACGGTAAGATGTAGAGTGATTACGCTGGAGTTACAGTTGACATCGCCAGTGGCGGCAGGGGGATACTGCAACAGTGGATGTAGCACGCCTGCCAACCTTCCAACAGTGTAGGGTCTTAATTAAGGGGTGTAGAAAGGACGTGGGAATCAGGATCGCAGTTACACCGTCGCAGGTAGTGGCAGCGCGGTCCATGACGTGTACTTATTTTAGCGCTTGTATACCTGAATCGCGGTTCGAATCCCGTGCAGGGTGTGGATGTGTTGTCTTTTTAGATAGGGTCCTTGTGACGGACCGATCTCTCGTTCTGGGGCCCTACTAGATATCCGTAAACATCTGCAAATCGGCACATCGGAGGCCGTGGCCTGTTCGCACCATTAGGGAGGATGAGGAAATGATATAAGCGGAATGTTAGTGTCTTAGTGTGGAAGGGTGTGCAGCTATTCTTGTAGCATACGGCAACGAAATGTGGGGCCTGACTTTATTGGAACCTGAGTTTTGTGATTTTCATTTCTGCCTTGCAGGTAATAAGGCAGGCTTGCGGGATAGCGTGTGAGTCCGTATCTCACCGTAAGCTTATTTATGGAGCCTTTCCATCCATATTCACGGAACGTGCTACAAACGTTGTAACGTCTTAACCCACTGCAATGCCGTACTTTTGTGTAATTTCATACAGTCAGTATTAACATAATGGCGGGCCCGCCATCTTATGAAGAGGAAGCGACACCAGCGCCACGCCACTTGGGATCCTGACGTGTTACATACCTTGAGAAGATATAATTTTGTTACAGTAACTTGTGTAAGGTGGGGGGGGGGGGGCGCGTTCGGAAAATAAATCTTCGACTTTCGGTTTGCTGGCGATAACTAACGAATTATTAGGGCAAGGCGTGTAAAATTTGATAAGACGACAGATCACGAACGCATCTGTCTGTTATGTGTAACAACAGCAAACATGGCGACAGTACCACGCTGTGACCTCATACCCGTCGTAAGTTCTTCACCAAAATGAAACGTCGAATGTAATAGACTGATGAATCTGTGGGCCTAGGAATGCGTGCAGTACGAATACATGATTCAGGGGTCCAGATAAGAACCGCTTGTTCGTAGGAGTGTCGTAGACTGACTCCATTTTTTAATGCTGCCTCCCAGTCAGGCGCGTAACATCTTGTAATGGCGGACTGCGGTACTTCCGATCGTCTGTGGCTGGGGCTGGACTTAGTGAGGACGTCAGATGGGTTGAATTGGCACCGGACGGCGGGTTTGTGCAGTAGCGGTGGGTAGTGTTAGTAGAGACTTGGTGTGGCGAACTAAGTTGTGAGTATGTGAAGCAATTCGGATCTCGCGCTGAGCTTTGTTTGGTACCTGCGTTCGTGGGCATTCGGGTTCTGTTATTAGCGCCAGGTTAGGAGAATCGGCTGTGGAGTGTAAAAGCAGATGATGCTGATTGGGTTGCTGTAACCGTGGTGTAGAGCCTTCGGGAAGTGGCAGTTCAGCTTATTGTTGTTGAAGTTAGACGTTCATTTTTGTGTGTGAATGAAGACTTTGCAGACCATCGCTTTTGCAGATCGCGTTCATCTGCGTTGAGTGAAGGTGAAAGAAGCGATGAATTCCAAATATCCGTGTTTGAATGTGTACACAGTGAAAAACTGTTTGTAAAATGGGCGTGATCGATGTGACGGTGCTGCGAAAGGGTGGAGGTTTGCACATCAGGAGTTGAGGAGATTCAAGGAAAACTGCGGAACTGGCGCCCCCAGCGGGGGAACCGGATAACGGAAGCGAAGACACGATGGCGGGGAACCAGATCGCACAGGTTGGTGTTCCTGCTGTCTGCACTGTTCCTTGTTTGAAGTGTCGTTGTTTCATTAATCCTATCGAAAAGTAGAATTACGCACTTGATGATTTTGTTATTAGTTACTGATGCCTCAGAAGGAAGTCCCGTGATCGTTTCGTTTCGCAGTCCTTCCCTCTGCTACCTACCTGTTCACAGCAGGTGTCGAGGCTGTTTATTTTCACTTGATCACACTCAGACACACACCACAATCAGTATGACTCATCTAGAAGAGGGATCGGCCCGTCGCAGAGACCTCTACCTGACAACACAAACACTGTACAAGAGACAAACATCCACGCCCCCCGGTGAGATTCGAACCCGCAATCCCAGCAAGCGCTCGGCCGCAGACCTACGCCTTAGACCGCGCGGCCACTGGGATCGGCCCATGATTGTTGGGAATGAAAAAGCTTGTGGTCGCGCCGTGCCCGTACACACGCATGTAGTCTGTCAACCAGCCCAAAGCGATTGGCACTGTGAGGACTGTCATTTCCAACACTCGCATGAACAGACCTCGAGTCAGGTATAGGAGGGTCCAAGAGAACGGGCTGATCCCGGTGACCGCGCGGCCTAAAGGCGTAGTGGGTCTGCGGCCGCCAGCTTGCTGGGATTGCGGGTTCGAGTGGATGTCTGTGTCTTGTGACTCTTGTGTGTTGTCAGGTAGAGACTTGTGCGACGGGCCGATCACTCGCCCAGAGGAGTCCTACCGTGTGTGTCCATGTCACTGAGTGTGATCAGGTGCAGCAGTCACCCCCTGCACCTATCGTAGGCAGGTAGAAAGATGACAAACCAAAGAAGGAAACAGAATGGGGACACAGGCTGCACTAATTGCAGAAGCATAGCCACCGAAAGAGAAGTGGAGATGTCCAGTGAGTCTACTTTGTGTGGCCCCGGCTTTGTAACGTTTCAGGTAATGAAAAGGCGATTTGCCGTAAGCCACACAGTTCGTCACACTGAGATCCCCACATTACTGGACAGCTGGGTCACAAACACACCTCCTGTCAAAGTGTGTCCACACACAAACTGCCTGTCTGTATATTTGCGTAAAAACATAACACGCTTCAGTGTTCGTCCATTAAGGCTCGGTCAAGCCTTTTTCTGTCTGCAGTAAAACTGTGTATCGGTGGGTAACGGCAGGTGGCTGTTTCATGCGCGATATGTGGGGTCTGGCTGTAAGACTTTCACGACTGTTGTTCGTCTGAACTTTGTATAGATCATTTGAGTTCGTACCTCACAGAGAACACAGCAAATGGTTGTGCATTCATATTGCTCATTTATAGAGCAACTTGAGGCACATACGGCATACACAATATTCCAGTCTTTCATTACTCCTACATGTTTCGGCATATAATTTTGCCATCATCAGGGAGTACACACACGGGTTTAACACTTGTTACAGCGTAACACATTACAGCAGTAATGATCCTCGTATGTAGCTTTTGCAGCTTGGTTCAGAGTGTGGGTGGGTGATGTCCAATACATAGCCACGCTGTGAGTGTAACGCGGTATGTAACGGTATTACATACACAGTGTCTTGGGTTTTGCAGTTAGATTAAAAGTGTCAAACCGTGAAGTATTGGTGAAGTTACATTCGTTGTGCTGTAGGGGCGCTGTCTCCGTACACAAACGTCTAGTGGATGTTCCGTGATTTCAGCCTTCCGCCGCCATGTGGATTAAATCTGCGGTCTTCTGGGATATTACGCAGTATAAAGTGATAATCCTTCACCGACGTTTCGGCACAACCTATCGGTCCCATATTCAAATGACTTTTGGCCCTTGGAGATGGGACCGATACGTTCTCCCGAAACGTCGGTAAAGGGTTGCCATTCGGCGCTGCATAATGTCGCAGAAGAGAGCACATCTCGTAGAGTGAATCCTGTCGCTGTATTGCATGTCGTGCTGTGTGCGTGGCAGGTTACATCCGTTGATATTTTGGGAAGTAATCGTGTTGACTGCTGTGGGAGTGTTGCCACACATACAGCACTGTTCGGCAGAATGTTAGGGCGGGTGCTGCGTGCAGCTGGCACTGGGCTTTAACACGCCGATACGGCAGAGCGTCGATTATCCGCACTAATTTGGACCGAGGAAGTTCGCTTAATCAAATTGTTTGGCTAATCAAGCATGCATGAGAATACCCAGTTGATACGAAACAAAGTGTGATCACAACTACATTAGTGTACGCAGGGTTGTGTTTTTTAAGTATTGCTGTTTTGAAATACGAAATATTGTCATCAAGTAATTGATTTATGAAATTATTTGTAAATCATAACCAGCAGATAGGGAAATAATGTTGCGTGGGAAGTACAGTACGTGGCAACTTCTTTATTGTAACCGGCGGTGGTTCCGGATAACCGACGCAGTGCTGTATCGCTGTCACGACAGGAGGCTGTGATAGAAGAATCGTTGAATGTGTATCTCTACGGTCCGATATTCCTGTCTGCAGCGTACGTCGTTAGTCTCTCGCCAGAGACGCACACGGTTGTGCGGCGGCCGTGACACGTCTCGGGATTGAGTGGTGTGGCACGTTGTAGTGCTGCAAGTGCAGTCCCGGCGGGACAGGTGGACAGCTTGGCGCGTATAGGATAAGTCGTTGCCGAGAAGTCACTGCCCGCTACTCCCGTGCAGACTTCCGGTGTTGTACAGATGATCCACGAAGTGACTTAGCCTGCTTGTGTGGAGTCAAAACTTTTGACTTCGTGAACTGCGTGGCGATTCTATCTGCAAGGTCGCTAGTCTGCAGAGTAATGCCTTGTAGCAAAAGTAACGGTGGGTTTTGTGAGCAGTTCAAGTAGTAAGGCGCAGTTATAGGGTCCTCGAAGACACATGGTCCAGGTGGGCGATTCCTGAAGATGCGGCACCGGGTGTTCACGTTAAGTCGGCGACAGACACTAAAATGCCCGTGGTGATGTAAAGGTTGACAGTTGGGTGAATGCTAATGTAGCTTTTTTTTACTCAAACTGACTCGTATAATATAACACCCTGAAGGTTTGCAAGCTCTGTATGTACCATTAACCCTTTAAAGACGAAGCGTATCTGTTTTATATAAGGACTTAGTGCGTACCGCGCTGTAAACACTCTCCGCTTCGGTTATAAAAGCCAGTCTCTTAATGTTTTATGAGGCAAAAGTTGCTGTTTGTTCTGAGATCCGTACAAAACACATAAACGCAATGTGGGCACCACGTAGAATTTTTTAATGTTAAGCCTGGTGGTACGTAAAGTTACCGCTAGGCTTTAAAAGGTTGAACATAGCTGTGCGTTGTAGCATTCTAGATATCATTATGTTTCTAGCACCTAACATACTTCTCTGTTTTCCAGTATCGGGGGTCTGGGTATCACCTTATTTTGTAATCACAGGTTTTATAATCAGCACCAGCGGTGCGCTTTTTCTCGTTCTATAAGCTGGGCGCACGAAGTGTGCCAAGTGTTTAGTGACAGTGCCGTCTTGTTACAGACTTACATCACGGTTTGTTGCCTGTTGTCGGCGGTTTTCATTTACGTTGCTTACTGACTTAAGGATCTTGTTATTTGTACAATATTTGTGTTGCTTAAAACCTGTTTCGTTCGTGTTTTATTTTCGAAAAATACTCAAATATCAAATTTCATGAAAATTCGTCTAGTAGGAGCAGAGTTGTTCCATGCGAACGAACGGACAGACGGACAGACATATGACGAATCTAATAGTCGGTTTTCGTAATTCTGCCAACGCGCATGAAAACATAGAAACTTTACCGAATGCCATGTTTAAGGTTTTCTTGACAGTGATGTCCACAGCATTGTCCTTCCTGTAGAATGTGACATCGTGTAGTCTGGTACGAGATGGGTGGCGGGAACTAGTGCATTCAGCTGCAGGATGCACTGACAGTGAAGGCAGTGCGTTCGTTCGAAGCGCTGATAGTGCCGTTCCGGACTATACGATGTCACATCCCAGAAGGCGGTAGTAGTTTCCTAAAGAGTTCTGTTAGAGCCGGCGGAGAAAGGACTCGCTGGGGTGCAGGAACCGGATACAGTTCACGGACGTACCCACTTGTAGGCGTCCACGGCTGCCATTGGTCAGGTGATGGTCTTGTGGGTTCTGCTACCGTGCAGGATCAGAATTTGATACCAGCATTTCGGAGAAATGTGTTGCCTCCATCTTAAGAGTGACTGAGTAAGATTCAGGTGGGCATTGAAATGACTTGAAGAGGAAACTGGGGCAACACGTTCCTCCTAAACGTCGCCATCAACTTTTGTTTTTTTTATTGCTGAAGGGCCCTGCAGCAGACGCTACGGCCGCACCGCAGCCTTGAGGCTTGTTGTGCAACACTGTGATGAAGATGACGATGATTTTTTGTCCTTTTCCTAGTAATGGAGCACCGGTGGAATGAAATTGACAGGGGAAAACCGAAGTACTCGGAGAAAAACCTGTCCCAGTGCCGCTTTGTCCACCACAAATCCCACATGGACTGACCCCGGGATTTCGCGGTGGGAGGCCGGCGGCTAACCGCCTGAGCCATGGCACGGCCAACTTTTGGTTTAGACGTTGTCAAAACACAGAAAGCTGTCATTTGAACACTTTCGTATGTTTTTCGCGACTTTTCCCACATGAGAAAAACCGAATCAAAACTTGAAATGTAATTAGCTACAGAGTTGTGGTGATGAAACACTGTGGCCAGCTAAATATTTCGCACAAGTGCCTTGTCCTAATAACGTACGGAGCGAGACCATCTGCGTGTTTTCTTTCGGACCTTTCCTTTTATTCTCGACGTCATGCTTTTTTCTGCGTGCAGTATTAATACCGCCTGTCTGGGGAGATAACCCACCATACAGCGCAGCCCGACGTGTTATATAACAGCGCTTTAAACCACGTAACAATTTGATTGTTAGCCAGTGATATGCATGTGCAGCTATAAACTGCAAATCGATACACCAATTTTGCCGAGCACGCAGATACTAAATGCCACCAAATGCAGTGGAAAAACAAAAACAAAAAAAAATTCCCGGGGTTCGAACTGCAGCGTTGCCTCGAGTGGACCAGTGCTGGCAGATTACGGACGCAGTGTTAGCCCAGGCACCAGTGTACAGTGATACTGGCGGATGTTGGCCATTGTACTTCTGTGGATGCGTACGACCACTTCGTTGAAAGCTGACGTCGCCCTCATTTCGGGACAGGTAATGGTTTCTGGATGGCACCTACGAACGGGCCAAACTGCGCTACGTGTGGGAGGGCGTTTGTCTCTGTCTCAGCGTCATCGTAGCCGGTAACGGGAACGTGTAGTTCGGTAGCGGCGGTGGGAATACGCGTGTGGGAAGCCTGTCCCCACAGTCCACATTTGGGATCTTCAAAGACGATACGAGTAAACAGTGGGCCGCGATAGCTCAGTCGGTATAGCGACTCGCTACGGGCTGGACGGTTCGGGGATCGAATGCCGGTTAGGCGACGAGATTTTTCTCACCCGTCCAGACCGGCCCTGAGACCCACTCAGTCCCCTGTACAATGAGTACCGGGTCATACCCAGTGTAAGGTTGCTGGGGCGTGGCGTTAACCACCCACCCACATCTAGTGCCGAGGTTAAAGAAAGGGTAGAGCTATATCCCTACTCCCCGTCTGTGGCTTCATGGCAGGTTACAGGTGAACTTTGCCCTTTATGATCAAACATCTGGCACAGACTGGGTTGCGTTTTTTTTTGTAGTAAGACGGACAGTGTGCCTTAAATGGTATAATGTTGTTACATCATGCAATACTGCAGCTATTGCTACAGCATGCCCGTAGTTTCCATGTTGTGGTCTTCAGCGGTGTGACGTCGTATCTGGTAGGATGGATTGTTTCGGGAGAAAACACTACCTCCGTCTTCAGGTTGGATGTGAAACAAGTTCGGAAATTGGTTTGTTATATTTGTTGTGAGCGGAAGTAATGGGCAGTGAAGGACAAGAGGTAAGGACTAACGGGGATTTATGAGTTAAAAAATAAAGGTTCATGTACAATTCATGAAGTCATACAGGGTGTAGGAAGTTTGGTTCGACGCATTCTTAACCTTGGAGAAAGAGCCCCCGGTATGCATGCGGTAGGAGGCTGGGTGGACACCACAGCCGCTGTGGATGCTGTGGAGAAGAGGTAGATAAATTTGATTTCAGGCTTCCGCCGCGATGTCGATGACATCTGCGCTCTTCTGGGGTATGATGTGGCGTCGTGTGGTAATTTTGAGGCGTAATGCCGCAGAGGAGCGCAGATCTCAGATAAGTTGCCGGTATCGGTATTCGAACTGCGGTTTGTATGTCGTGAATCCCTAGCCTGGTCACAACACCGACTACATCTTCCCGGCTCCGGTTTAGGAAGCTGCCTTATGAAACCTTCGTGACTAGAAGTCACAGCTGGAGGGCGTGCCTTAAGAAGGATGGACAGGACAGTGGGTATTGACACCTGGAAGTCGGTCGATCTTCATTTATGCAGGTTTCGGCCGTACAACTTCGCTAGTCGGGTCTGAAGATGCTGTCATGAAATACTGTAAAGACGTCCGCATCAACTTCCTCGCCAGGGTAGACGGCCAATTTGCCATGGTTCTCCTACCGCGGTTTATGTCGGCACATACCGTTGTCTCAGTTCAGCTGGTATGTTAATTTGTGGGGCTTAAATAGGCTGCGTGCTGTGGTGTTGAACGGGCGACAGTCGACAGCACTTGTCAGTATCCCTGAACACTACTGACATTCTATATTTATAACACAAACTCGGTTATAACGTCGTGAAAGGGACTGAATATATTGTGTCGTTATAACCGAGGGGTATAATGTGTTAGGTCAACAGTGAGGAATTAGTTGGTACCACAGAACATATGACGCTATAGACGAGGTGTCGTATAAACCGATGTCGTTGTAACCGGCTCCGGGGGTTCATATGTTTATGTATCATCTATATCATAATTTATCTGTATTTTATGCTTTCGTTGCATTAAAGGCCTAAGCAGGCCTACGATTGGCTGAGTGGTGTTCGTGCGTCCGTCTGTACGTTATGTGTTTGAATTTGTGGCTATAGACTAAATTTGGTAACTGTGAAGCCAGGGACGCTTTCCCATTATACCGCCGTCGTAGTGTTCACCGCTCTGACAATCTTATCTCGTTCACTGAAGGTTGTTGGGACGCGTTTAATTGTGGCCGTATCAACCTAGCAGTGTCTCAAGTGTACTGCCCTTGTTGTGCTAGTTGAAACAACTGAACAGTAACACGTTTGCCGATATTATTACTAGTCTTAGTGTTATTAGTGTTGCCGATGTCAGTGGCCGCGCGGTCTAAACGTTGGGTCTGCGGCCGTTCTCTTGCTGGGGTTGCGGGTTCGAATCCTGTCGGGGATATGGATGTCTGTCGCTTGTCAATGTTGTGTGTTGTCAGGTAGAGGTCTCTGCGTCGGGCTGATCACTCGTCCAGAGGAGTCATACCGAGTGTGGTGTGTCTGAGTGTGATCGTGAAGCCTCGATGATGAAGAGTCCCTGGCCCACTGGGGGGCTGTTGCCCCAATGGGGGAAAATATTAGTGTTTTTAGTGTTTCTGGTGACATATAGAAGTAAGGCGAGGTGAGGGCGTGGCCAAGTTAGCCGAGTTCCCTCCGATCCAAACGTCACTGACACGCCGTCACGTGGATTGCTCGCCACTCAGTCCGACAGCCGGGTTCGCTTGAGGATTCTCAACGGCGGATACTGAGCAGGACTTGGACTCGTCAGGAGGCGTCTGCGGTTGACGTTGCCCTGTAGGTGCTTCCTGTCTGACAGCTGAACGTCTCTAAGTCCGTCTCGGCGCCTATGACCAGGCGCTGGTGCTGTGTGACAGGAGTGCTGACATGTTCAGAGGAGTCGGCCGTTGTCGGTGGTTCCTATTTCCAGTTTCTGTTTATGTAACTAACTCCACGGAGCAGAGGCCTTCCTGACAAGCTAACAGTTTCTCACCTAGCCAAGAAATTCCCCGCATTTTATGGAACCCGGAGGTTCATTACCGCATTCACAAGAGCCCGCCACCTGTCCCTATCCTGAGTCAGCTCAATCCAGTCCATGCCCCCATCCCACTTCTTGAAGATCCTGCCATCTACGCCTGGGTCTCCCAAGTGGTCGTCTTCCCTCAGGTCTCCCTACGAAAGTCCTGTATGCACCTCTCTTTTCCCCCATACATGCTACAGGCTCTGCCCGTCTCATTCTTCTCGATTTGATTACCCGAATAATATTTGGTGATGAGTACAGGTCATTAAGTGTATCGTTATGCAGTCTTCTCCCTTCCTTTCTTACCTCGTCCGTGATAGGCCCCGATGTTTTCCTCAGTACCCTGTGCTTGAGCAGACGCAGACTATGTTACGTAGATACAAACTGTATGTAAAGTATTCTGGACATTACACAGTGTGTTGGCGTACAGGGTGTGCGTCACTCCAGACCTTGTACTGCAGGTCGCGCCTCGTGTTAAAGTACAGTCGAACCCGGGTACAGCGACATCGGTGTGTACGACACCTCGCTTATAGAGTTAGATATTATGTGGTACCAGTGATTTACCCGCTGTTAACAATAACGTCACACCCCTCGGTTATAACGACACAAAATATTCAGTCCCTTCCACGACGTTACAACCGAGTTCGGCTGCACTTTGCTTCTGCTATGACGGCAGCCCAGTCACATGACCGCCGCCAGATTTGTCTCTTTATATTTTGTGCGTTGGGCCTCGCCGTATCCAGTGTTATCAATATTTTCGTTCCGTGATTATGTATAGCTTTCGCATAATTGTATGATTAAATCATACACGTATTAACCCTTTAAAGACGAAGCGTATCTGTTTTATATAAGGACTCAGTGCGTACCGCGCTTTAAACACTCTCCACTTCGGTTATAAAAACCAGTCTCTTAAAGTTTTATAAGGCAAAAGTTGCTGTTTGTTCTGAGATCCGTACAAAACACATAAACGCAATGTGGGCACCACGTAGAATTTTTTAATGTTAAGCCTGGTCGTACGTAAAGTTACCGCTAGGCTTTAAAAGGTTAAAGACGTTGGTCTGCTAGGCGCTGTGCATAAATTGGTACGCCATGCACCGCAGAGAATGTTCAGAAGTTGTCTGTTGTTTCAGTACTGTTTTGTCGTTCCTTGCAGACATGGGCTGTCTCCAAAACACTGTGTACCAGGATCCATTACACAATTCAAACGCCTACATTCTAGCTGTTTGACTTCTTTACATCTTTTTTTAATGTGTACATGAACTGCTAGTTCGGTGTTGTGAAGTGTTTTTAGCAGACGCTACGGACGCACCGCAGCCTTGAGGCTTATTGTGCAGCCCTCTCTTGAAGATGGTTAGTTTTTTCGTTTTCCCTTGTAATGGAAGACTGGTAGAATGAAATTGACAGGAGAAACTGAAGTACTTGGGGTAAAACCCATCCCAGTGCTACTTTGTCCACCACAAATCCCACATGGACTGACCCAGGATCGAACCCGGGCCTCCGCGGTGAGAGGCCGGCGATTAACCGCCTGAGCCATTTCGTGAAGTGTTACTTTAATGTGAATCCCTGATGTTGATCCCATAGGAATCGAAACATGTAGCAGTGTTGACTGTGCATTTTGTTGTCTTGAATGTTATGATTTCATGTTTAGAAAGTAGGAATTTTGAAAGGAATCAGCCCTTTAAAGACGAAGCGTATCTGTTTTATATAAGGACTCAGTGCGTACCGCGCTGTAAACACTCTCCGCTTCGGTTATAAAAACCAGTCTCTTAATGTTTTATAAGGCAAAACTTGCTGTTTGTTCTGAGATCCGTACAAAACACATAAACGCAATGTGGGCAGTACGTAGAATTTTTTAATGTTAAACCTGGTGGTACGTAAAGTTACCGCTAGGCTTTAAAAGGTTGACTTGAATGTGGCGTGTGAGAACGGTAGCAGGATGCACAGTGTGCATTGTGTTTGTGACACGTTCGCACAGTGTAGAAGTAAGGGCCCTTCTCCACAAGCATGTTTGTAGCGCCACAGATAGTACAGCGTCAGAAGCGAGTAGAACACTCTCGTAGAAACGGTGCCGTAAGCGACTGTTTTGCTAGCTGTGGCGCGTCACTGTTATAACCCTCCATTAGCGGGCACAAGCCACCGAGAGCGTAGCAGCGCTTCAGAAAGTGGAAACACGCCCGTTATGACTAATGGTTCGCGAAGTCGCGCTCCTATTTGTGGCACCACAAACACACCCGTGGAAAAAGGCCCTGAATGGAGAGATCACATGTTGCAAATGAACGGTACAGCTAAGCAGAAGTACTGTGGGAATGTCAACAAAGAGGACACACGATAACTAGACCTAAAAAGAGATGGAAGGATCTTTTTAAAAGTAGAAGATGCCCGTGAAATGTAACCATGACACCGACAGTAAAATCGGCGCGAGGAAATGGCCTGGTGTTCTCTATTGTGTCATTTGCATGTCGCAGATGCACACGGGATTTCGGGCAGAAAACCTGAAGGAAAGAGACTGCTTGGAAGACATAGACATACGTGGGAGGATAATATTAAAATGTGTCCCGCAGATTGGATTTCTTTATCTCTGGGTAAGGAACAATGACGGGATCCCGTGAACATGGTGCAGAACCTGCCGATTCCGTAAAATACTGTAATGTATTCACCGTGTCAAAAGCTGCCAGTTCCTTGGATTCGGTGATTTGTGGTATTTTGGAACAAATTAGCCCTTTAAAGCCGAAGCGTATCTGTTTTATATAAGGACTCAGTGCGTACCGCGCTGTAAACACTCTCCACTTCGGTTATACAAACCAGTCTCTTAATGTTTTATAAGGCAAAAGTTGCTCCATTTGACTGACATCGCCAGCCCAGCGTGCATTCACTGCACTTCTGCTGATGTTGACAGTAGCTGTTTGTAATGTCGCTACGTGTGTTCTGCCGAGTCCGATTTCGATCCCTGTTTTGCAGTGTAGCCTAATGCTAGTAATGCATGTCATGGCAAAGCTCATAGTCGCTTACCTGGTCAGTAACTCTCGACGTGGTGCGGGATCTCGAAGGACAGGCTTTTGGCTGTGTAACAAGTACAAGTAGCGGTAATCTGTGCGATAAATAACGCGATATATTTGCATCTTTGTTGCCTTAAATTCTTACATGTGCATGCCCTTCCATCCTCTACACAGACGATTTATTTCTGCTCCATCCGCTGTCCCATTGATTTCTTTCCCCCGCCACTCCAGCTGACATGAAGCATAAGAAGAACGAACTGTATCCGTAGCGTCGTCATAGCAACAAAGTGTGTATGGATGGTTTGATTTGGGGGCGGTACACGAGGGCAGATCGGGTCAGCCACAGCACTGCAAGAACACCGCCATTAACCGTTTAAAGACTAAGCATATCTGTTTTATATAAGGACTCAGTGCGTACCGCGCTGTAAACACTCTCCACATCGGTTATAAAAACCAGTCTCTTAATGTTTTATAAGGCAAAAGTTGCTGTTTGTTCTGAGATCCGTACAAAACACATAAACGCAATGTGGGCACCACGTAGAATTTTTTAATGTTAAACCTGGTCGTATGTAAAGTTACCGCTAGGCTTTAAAAGGTTAAAGACGAAGCGTATCTGTTTTATATAAGGACTCAGTGCGTACCGCGCTGTAAACACTCTCCATTTCGGTTATAAAAACCAGTCTCTTAATGTTTTATAAGGCAAAAGTTGCTGTTTGTTCTGAGATCCGTACAAAACACATAAACGCAATGTGGGCACCACGTAGAATTTTTTAATGTTAAACCTGGTCGTATGTAAAGTTACCGCTAGGCTTTAAAAGGTTGAGGTTGGTAGGCTGTAGGCAGTGTTTCTCATCAAAGGACATTGCAGCAGCGTGGATGTCATATGCACGGAGTCCCTGTTCTGTGTTCTTACGCATTGTCTTCGGGTGTGTTTTGATGGCCATGAGTAACGTGTGAAGTGACAATGCAGATCTGCATGAAGCACGGTGTTTGAGACCAAAGCGCTGGTAAGGCCAATGAACTCCAGGAGCAGTGCATCAGCAGAATGAGGAAAAATACGTAATGTGGAATTTCACAGTTGTGGTGTGTGTGCCAAACCGCACTAACAAAATGTTAAGTTTTGTGTAAACACCGAAGAAAGATTACAGTCAACCCTTTAAAGACTAAACGTGTCTTATTTTTTGTAAGGACTCAGCGGCGTACCGCGCAGTAAACACATTCCGTCTGAGTTATAAAAATCGATCTGTTAATGTTGCCTGAGCCAGCAGTCAGTGTTTGTTGTGAGAGCCACACAAAACACGTAAACTCAATGCGAGAAACACTTAGGATTGTTGAATGTTTAACCTGGTGGCAAGTAAAATAACCGCTAGGCTTTAAAAGGTTAATGGAGTGATGAGAGAGGAAAAATTCTGTAGTGCAGTAGGTTTCAGTTCCTCGGAATTAATGAATTAATTAATTTCTTAGCCAATCCATAGCCTCTTCCAAAGCGAGTTCTCGAAACAGTGCGATCTAGTGCTTCCTCTTTCAATTTCCAGTATCCTATCTTTTGCTGACTGTCATCCAGTAGCTGCTTACGTCTTCTTCCTCGTCTTCTAACCACTCGTATCCTTCCTTCTATTTTTCCTTCAATAACGCGTTTTAGAAGGCAGTTCCTACGCAAGGTGTGACCAATCCAGTTAGCCTTCCTCCTTTTTATTGTGTGCTGTGCTGCAGATGTAGCGCTTTACTGATTCCTTTCGTAACATTCATTTAAATTTAAATTTTTGACCTGCTGCTGTTCGTAAAAGTCTTGAGTCCTTCGGCATTAACCTTTTAAACCCTAGCGGTAACTTTACATACCACCAGGTTTAACATTAAAAAATTCTACGTGGTGCCCACATTGCGTTTATGTGTTTTGTACGGATCTCAGAACAAACAGCAACTTTTGCCTTATAAAACATTAAGAGACTGGTTTTTATAACCGAAGTGGAGAGTGTTTACAGCGCGGTACGCACTGAGTCCTTATATAAAACAGATACGCTTCGTCTTTAAAGGGTTAAAAGTGTTTGGTAATGAAGCCAGCGATCGCTGCTTTATAAGCAGCGTTCGTTACAGACGCCAAAATACTTCGTAGGACTGAAGCAAGCACGTTGTGTACTCAACAACTGCTGCATTAACTAAATACCTTATTGAAGGTAACGTTTCCTCTGTACAGGCCATGAAGGCGTATGGGGGATTGGAAGTACAGCTCCACTCATTCTTAACCACGGCACTAGGTAGAATTGAGTGGCCAGCTTCACGCCACTGCCGTTTACACCCGGAGAAATTACTTCCCCCTCCCCCGGGTGCTCGTTGAATAGGAGGCTGGGTGGGCCCCACAGCCGGTGTGGACTTTTGGACAAAAGGAGAGTTTCCTTGCGTTTCTCGGGAATCGAACCACGATTCCTCGGTGTCCAGCCCGTAACCTAAATACGTTATTGTTTAAGCATAATAATACAGCGTGCCGCCGACCCCAGTGGCCGCGTGGTCTAAGGCGTGGGTCTGCGGCTGCTCGCTTGCTGGGATTGCGGTTTCGAATCCCGCCGGCGCCATAGATGTATGTCTGTTTTGAGTGTTGTGTGTTGTCAGGTAGAGGTCTCTGTGACGGGCTGATCATTCGTGTCCAGAGGAGTCCTACCGGGTGTGGTGTGTCTGAGTATGATCGTGAAGCCTTGACATTCAGGAGGCCCAGCCCCACTGGGGGCTGTCGAGCCATGAAAATAAAATACAGTGTACCAAGTCAGTGACCCCTCACGGAGTTGCATTTCAGCACCTTTAAGACGTCGACTTCACTATTTGCCCCCTTGCCATCCGCCTGTTACGTCAGGGTAACGCTCTATCTTCCCACCCGCCTGTTACGTCAGGGTAACGCTGTATATTCCCATCGGCCTGTTACGTCAGGGTAACGCTGTATCTTCCCATCCGCCTGTTACGTCAGGGTAACGCTGTATCTTCCGCCAGCAGTTTGCTTTCTTCCGACAGTGAAGGGGGAAGGCGAGGCGTTTGCAGGATACCCTGGATATATCCTGTTCCCCACTGGCGGTGCTGTCTTGCTGCCAATTCGTCAGAATTCCAGCCTGCTTATGAAGCGGTCGGTGTGCGTGCCAGTTGTGTGCCAATAATTTCACGTTTGTGTTCTGGCTTTTCAGTGTCTTCAGTCTTGCTGTATGTTTCTCCCGCCCATCACGTATTTCACCTGATACCATGAAACTTCGTCCACGTGTTAGAAACGTGTGCTGAACAGCTAGGAACACCGTATTGCTTGTCAGGCTGAAAATTCAGAGCGGAGGTTTGTTTCGCCTTTGGACATCTGAAGGAACCCACTCTATTCGAGCTTCGTCTGAACTGATTTTCTGCCCAGCTGTCAGTAGACATATTGCTCTGATCTGCACCTGTAGCTCAGTCAGTATAGTGGCCAGGTGCGACAAGGAAAACCGACATGAGCGGGACCCACTCAGCCTCCTGTTTAATGGGTACCAGGGGCTGTTGCACTGCGGGTAAAAAGGGCAGGGCGTGAAGCTAACATTCGCCTCCTTCTAATGCCAGGGTTAAGAATGAGTGCAGGTGTAGCCGTATTCTCCCATGTGCCGCCCTGGCGTCTACAGGAAACCTTTACCTTTATGAGGAGCCGGGAAGGCACAGCCGGTACTGTGATTGGGGTATGGGCTGGACGACTGAGGAACTTCGGTCGATTACGGGTAGGGGCGACAGACGGTCTGTTCCTGGCACCGAGTAAGGGATCCAGCCATTCTCTTATTTAACCTTTCAAAGCCTAGCGGTAACTTTACGTACCACCAGGTTTAACATTAAAAAATTCTACGTGGTGCCCACATTGCGTTTATGTGTTTTGTACGGATCTCAGAACAAACAGCTCCTTTTGCCTTATAACACATTAAGAGACTGGTTTTTATAACCGAAGTGGAGAGTGTTTACAGCGCGGTACGCACTGAGTCCTTATATAAAACAGATACGCTTCGTCTTTAATGCGTGCCGGAAGTAAAACGGCTGGGGGCGTGAGGCTCCATCTAGTGCCAAGTTGAAGAATGTGCGGAGTTACATTTCACGTCCCCCATGTGTCTCCATGGCTTGGTGCTTGGTTCAGTGCAACGGTGACGTTACCAAGTGCCTTGCATTGTTAAGACCGCGGTTTCAAACCTGGAGACGTAAAGTGCTGGTTGGCTGGAAATGGTGCTCTTCTTCTTCTTCTGCTGTGCCATGCGGCCCTTACAGTTGAACCAGTGCCTCCTTCAGAATGACAGCCCATACGGATCCGTCTTCTGGTTTCTTCCTCCATCTCTTGACACCCATCTCTTTCAGACCATTCTCAACACAGTCTACCCACCTTAATTTTGGTCTTCTTGCTTTTCTTCTTCCATCTGGTTCCCCCAGAAATGCTTTCTTTACGGTCCTCGCATCAGACATTCATACCACATGTCCAGCCCATTCCAGTCTCACTTTTGTTGTTGTTACGATGTTTGGTTTTCTGTACACAACCTGCAGTTCGTCATCAGGTCGGATTCTGCAGCCGTTCTGAGATTCTGCTGGGCCGTGTATCTTTCTCAGTACGTTCCGCTCCCGTGTTTCAAGGGCTGGTTTCAGTTGCCGTGTCACTGCCGTACAGCACTACAGGTTTAACCACTGCAGTATGTGTGTGTTTTTAGTTCTGTGTGTTGTGACGTATATCTTGGTTTCATAATGTTCGAGATACCCTGGTAATATCGATTGCCTGCTGTTATTCTTGGTCGGACATCTTTTCCACTCGCATTGTCATGAGTAGCGACCGAGGCCAAATATTTGTATTCTGATCCTTCGTGGTATTCTTTGTTCTGGGTTTTAGGTTGCGTATTTTTGTGTTTGTGTTTTGAGGTAGTCATGTGTTTGGTTTTGTCTGCATTCACCTTCAGACGTGTATCATTAGTTAGACTGCTGCTGATGCCTTGTGTGTTCCAGAGTCGGTTGTAGATGTTCGTACTGCGCCTTCGCCGTAACTGGGCGTCGCTTGGGAGAAACTGCACATTGACTGTGGGCAGTTCTAGCAGGCCGGTATTTCATTCGCCCTTTGTATCGTCATCACGAGGTGTGATCTGTAAACTGTCATTTTCATGTGACAGACGCGAAGAGAATAACATAGGATCAGACATTGCCTTAAAACGGTGCTGTAACCTGCACGGGTGTTGAACGTAGAGCCGCGTGGTGGGAGACCGTTTGTAAATGTAGGCGTGGTTGGAAGGGGCTAAGAGTTTAAGAAATCGTGAACTCGACTTAGCTCGCTCAGGATATGTTTCAGTGTCAACATTCAAGTGGTGAAGATATGAATGTGCTGGATTCATATAATTTCTTGCCTTTCTCGAACACTTGATTGTTGTGCTGTTTTAAGCCTATAAATAATACATTTTATCTTAGGTCACACATTTTTTACTGATTTTGTGTACAAATGCGTCAGGGGCGCACCCAAGGGGGGAAGCTGCCGGGCTACAGCCCCCAAACCCCCTAAAACAGAAGTTTAAAAAACACAGATTTTGTAGATATTATGATTTCAAAAGGTTTATGTGATTTACCCTTAAGCCGAAATCGGCCACAGAAATCGGCTGATGACCAGTACATTAGAATTTTGAAAAACAAATTAATAAAATTTAAAAAACGAGAATCTAGGGCAGTGTGATTGATTCAGGGAACACGGAGTTATGTTCGTGTGTATATACATGCAGTTTCAGACGGCGTTATGTTGTACTTACAGCGTGATTTTATAGCATACTTTTTAAAATCAAACATAAATTATGTATAGCCTCAGGGTCAGCCCCCCCCCCGCGCGCGCGCGCGCGCGCGCGCAAGGAAAAGATCAGGGTGCGCATCTGGAATCCGTTGTACAGTTTGAGATGTCTTACAGCATTCTGCAGTTGTCTGTCGGCACTTTGTATTTGCGTCTGTACAGCTCGATGGTGGCTACTAGTGTAGCCGGAACATGTAGCTGTTGATATTGTATACGGTGTGTGTTGTGTCGGCGGACTGTTTGCTGGTTTTATTGCCTGAAAACGCAACGAGGATGGATGGCCCTAAGGTAACCGTGAGAACAACCCTTCCCTGGAATATGACGCCGTATATTCTGGTAGACGTCAACCGACGAGGATCGGTAGGACATTGGTCGTGCTGGTACCGATGTTGGTGAAGTGTGCTGGTTGCATTATATACTTCGGGGTGTTGAGACCGTATAGATTGATAGGTTGGCACAGACGTTTCGGAGGGACTTGCGGGCTCCGTTGCGTATCAACGAACCCTTCATGAAAGCCACAGCAAGTATCTGCTAATTAGCAGGCAGAACCAAATGCTGAGTTGTTATTTGTAAGCCGGACATCACGTTGTGATGAAGATGCGCAGATGTCGGGGTCGTAGCCGCCTGTCACAGTTCCTTTCGTGTCCATTTAACCTGTCACTGCCTTATGTCCGTATGATATAGGTCTGGAATTTATGTTTTTGGCCTCTCGTATATTTATATGACATGTTAACCCTTTAAAGACGCAGCGTGTCTGTTTTATATAAGGCCTCAGTGCGTACCGCGCTGTAAACACTCTCCACCTCGGTTATAAAAACCAGTTTCTTAATGTTTTATAAGGCAAAAGTTGCTGTTTGTTCTGAGATCCGTACAAAACACATAAACGCAATGTGGGCACCACGTAGAATTTTTTAACCCTTTAAAGACGAAGCGTATCTGTTTTATATAAGGACTCAGTGCGTACCGCGCTGTAAACACTCTCCACTTCGGTTATAAAAACCAGTTTCTTAATGTTTTATAAGGCAAAAGTTGCTGTTTGTTCTGAGATCCGTACAAAACACATAAACGCAATGTGGGCACCACGTAGAATTTTTTAATGTTAAACCTGGCGGTACGTAAAGTTACCGCTAGGCTTTAAAACGTTGAGATCTCAGCCTATACAAGGACGATATAAAGTAATATACGGGGTGTGTCAGGGGCCGCGCAGTGGCGCAGTTGGTTGAAGCACTGCACTACAAGCCGGAAGGTCGCGGGTTCGATTCCCGATGGTGTCATGGGAATTTTTCATTGACTTCCTTCCGGCCCTGGGGTCGACTTAGCCAGGGATATTTTGTAGAGGGTAAAGGCGGCCGGTACGTAGGGCTGACAACCTTATCACCTTCATGTGCCGACTGTTTGGAAATCTGGGAGACTCAGCCTTTTGGATCTCTCAGGGCCTGTCCAGGCCTGTAGAGGGATAGGTGTACCTTTCTTTGTGTATGTATCAATTTATCTTTGTTACGTTATCAGCCTGGTGATGTCGCACTGAAACGTTACGGTATGTAGGGAAGTGTTCTAATTGACGGCTAGTATCCCTGCTTCAGTTCTTATTGCCCTTTTGGGCACAGTATTCGTAACCTGTACGTCGGTTATGTAAGTAACGGAAAAATGGCGCTTTAGCTGTCGAGTCACTGCAGCCCTTGTAATACGTTATGGCTGCTTCTCACCCTCTCTGCGGTGGAGCGCTGTCTACTAATAAGACAAAAACAGAAGAAGCTAGTAGACCCTCATTATTTTCTTCCTCGTAAAACCAGTTTATGGGGCGCTTGTAAAAGTTGGAGGCATTGTTCGTGCGAGTAATTTAGTGCCTCACCCCCAACTGTACGTGAAATTTATGTCGCCTACAAGGTCATAATATATACAGCGGAGTCATATTGACGTTGGTAAAAACAGCACACTTGAGTAGTTTAGTGACCATTTCTACTATGCAGCTTGCTGCTATCAGGCTTCTCTGTCAGAAAGTGTTGACCTTGTAAAGGATTTGTTGGCTACCGGCTGGACGGCCCGGGGATGGAATCCCGGGGGGGGGGGGGCGCTGAGATTTGCCGTATCCATCCAGACCGGCCCTGGGGCCCACGCCGTCTCCTGTACATGGGGTACGGGCCAGAATTATACAACAGCCCGTTCCTGCCAAATCCTTTCCAATTCATCTAGCACCATCTGGGGACTATTGATTGCGTCGATAATATGTAAAGAAGTGTGTGTGGATGATGATGATGATGATGATGATGATGATGATGTAGCTTATTGTAGAATGCTGTTGCAGTTTGTCCACATGTAGACAGGCAGAAGGAATTTTAAGGAACCGCAGACGGCCTGATCCCCCGGGGGAATATGAAGTGTGATGCTGAACTTGTGTGTATGTTACAGGTGATTGCGTTCATCTGTGGTGTCATTGTAATGATGCTGAACTTGTGTGTATGTTACAGGTGATTGCCTTCATCTGTGGTGTCATTGTAATGATGCTGAACATGTGTGTATGTTACAGGTGATTGCCTTCATCTGTGGTGTCATTGTATTCATCCTCATGATCATGGCGCTGGCCTCAACTGACTGGCTCATGGCTGCTGGGTGGAGGCAGGGACTCTTCATACACTGTATAGCAGACGATGCCCCAGTGCCACTGCCTTTCAATGTGCTGGATCCTCCAGACTGCTATCAGGCAAGAGACGTGGGTAAGTTTTGGTAATGCTTCCCGTGTCCTTGTCATTTTTTCTTCGTTTCTTTGTCTCCTTCTGTAAGTAACCTCAGCATGATGTAGTCTTTTAATATGGCTTTGCAAGACTTGAGATTCTGACAGCAGGGCTGCAGGTTCTAGTCTGTGGGATCTTACGCCTTGCTGTGTGGTAAATAGTTACCAGCATTTCAGATGAGGCAAGAAATGTGCATGACTGGAGTGCAGTACTTACCAGTTGACATGGTTTATCTTCCCAGATTGTTTGGTTCCTGTTATGATTTTGTTTACATTTGACCTTCTAGTTTGTTGGCAGTGACACATTGTTGACAATTGTTAGACTTGCATTTAATGTTGTGTGGTGTGGAGGCCAAAGTGACAACATAGAGGCAGGTAATCAATCCTTTGAAAGGTGAAACAGTTCAAATATTTGAGAACAATCCAAACAAATCAAAATCCCATTCATGGAGAAATTAAGAGTAGATCGAAGTCAGGGAATGCTTGCTATCATTCGGTGCAGAATCTTTTGTCTTCCAGTTTGCTATCCAAAATATGAAGTTTAAATGTACAGAACTATAATTTTGCCCGTTGTTTTGTATGGGGGTGAAACTTGTTCTCACACTGAGGGAGTAACATAGGCCAAGGGTGTTCAACAATATGGTGCTGAGGAGGATATTTGGACCTGAGGGGGACAGGTAACAGGGGAGTTGGGAAGACTACATAAACCAGGAGCTTAATGATCTGTACTCGTCATCCAATATTATTCGGGAGACCAAATCAAGAAGAATGAGATGGGTGGGGCATGTGGCACGTATGAGAGACAGGAGAGGTGCATACAGGGTATTGGTGGGGAGACATGAGGGAAAGAACCGATTGAAAGACCTAGGCATAGATGGTAGGATACTATTAAAATGGATTTTCAAGATATAGGATGGGGGCGTGAACTGGATTTATCTGTTGGGCATTAACATTACGAGTATAAAATCATCAAGGAGAAACTCTTAAGGACGAATGCAACCATCTGGTTTAATAAAATTTGTAAATTCCATCAAATCACACCAAACTATGCTAACTTCAGAATAAGGGGTAATAATGATATCAGTGTCCAACAGGCAAGAATCACTTGTGAGTATAAAAACATCATGGATTTATGTGGCTCAGAATTGGGACAGGTGGCAGGCTTTTGTGAATGTGGTACTGAACCTTTCAGTTCCACAGAATTCAGGGAAGTTCTTCATTAGCTGAGGACCTGTTAGCTTTCCAGGAAGAACTCTGCTCTGTGGAGTTGGTTGATTGGTTGGTTGGAGGTAATAATTTGTGCAGAACATTTGACTTGGTGCCATGGTGGTCATTGGTGGCTGCTGTGTTGTGCCTGAATGTATGTTGATGCTGGTGTGTATGTCCATCTGCTGCTCGCATGCAGTCTCTTAAGGAGTGTGTCTGCTATTGTGGCTTGTGGTTGCTGCAGTAATCGGCATCTTCTGTCATCATTCCCTATATATATATTATCACCCATGAAACAGCAGTTTGTCGTAACCTACCGATAATCTTACAGGAGACAGAAAAAACTTTTCAGATCCTTAACAGACCAACATTTAAGTGTGTTATGTTTTTATGAGAATATAGGAGAGGCAATTTTTTGCAGACACAACATCTTGACAGAAGGTGCATTTGTAACCCAACTGTCTAGTAATGTGGGGATCTTAGTGTGACAAATTGTGTGGGTTATGGCAGATTGCTGTTTCATGAATGCTATATATCCATACTGTGACCTGGTCGGAAAATGTAAGAAATCGTGAGGGCAAACACTGCATGAAGCACATTGTTATGTATTATCATATCGAGTACTGAAGTGTGTAGCCCTTGCTTCCATTGTTCTATGTATATTTTTATAGTGTTGTGTAACAATCTAAAAGTTCTAACCTTTATCATGTTTTAATGAGTCACTTTCATACTAAAAGTAAATACACTGAGACGTAAATACACTAGTCAGACTGACATTGCTTTCTGTGAACTTGGTTCACTTTGACATTTATCACCTACGCATCACACTGTTTGTAATGCATGTGCCTACATTTCAGCACTCCTACTACAGTAAATTTTTCCAGTTACAAATACTCTCATCCCAGAGTGCAAATGTATTTGCCAGTGCCATATTAACAGAATATTTATATTTCCATTTCCATATGACAAAGGTTAATTTCTTTAAATGGAAGTTGTGCAGTAGAGTTAACAGTCATTTAATACAGCATGTGTAAAAACTTTGTTTTGAATTTGCTTAACGTATTTAATGTGTTCCATGTCCGTGCACTATATTATACAAAAACACTAATCACCAACAAATACACAAAGAGGGTTTTATCATCAATCATAACACACTCGTACATGTTTCGACCCTGCTGGGTCATCTTCAGGGAGAAATTCTTGTTATTGTTACACGAAGGTTGCACTTTATAGTTGAGTGAGAATGTGCTGTTGACTGTATACTGCGTTGTTTTTGGAGGCGTGAACTCTGTGGTCCCGGCTTACTGCGTTGTTTTTGGAGGCGTGAACTCTCTGCGGTCCCAGCTTCACGCCTCTTTGTGCATTTGTTGGTGATTAGTGTTTTTGTACAGAATTCTACATTTTACCACTTACATTACACAGACCGAGTATGGCCACCAAACATTAACATTACCAACTAATTGCCAAAAGGCAACAAATTACACACAGGTTGTACAGTTATAACCACCTTATTCTTCCCCCAGCACATCTGATCCCATAAGACCATCTTCAGGGACAGCAACTACAAAATATAGACAGAAAGGACAGAAACTGACACAAGTAAATGAGACTTAACTAACCAAAATATGCAATGATTAAACTTATGAAAGAATTCATCTAAAACAGATCAATTTTGTTTTGTAAAATCCCTTCTTATTGTCTGTTTTTTGGATTAGAACTGCGTCCAAGAAATTGTAAATTGCAATATCTAACAATGTGCATCTGCAGAAGGGTACGAAAGCTGCCATTACCATTTGTACAGATGGTTATGAAAGTTTAGCATTATCGTGTGTATAAAAAGTGGTGTAGTACCACAAATACAGGACTTCACTCTGTGTGTGTGATAAATACTGGAAATCAAGGCATACCTTTACAATTTATGACCAGCCTCCATCCCGTGTCACTTGACACTGCAGCTGACCCCACAGTCAGTCTAACAAGAATGTTTGTACGTAATTTAAACAGTTCACAAACTGATAAACTGCAATGACTATGAATATGTTTTAATGCTCCGTATATGAGACAAATTACCTTAGCTTAATCTTCTGTGCTTCATATTTATCTTTATGCATAAGCGCCTCTTCTTTGCCAACAGCAATTTTATAAATTCTGTGATTGTGAACATTTTCAAGAGCTTTCCGTGCTCTGTATTTCTGGAACTGCTTCTCTCTTTCATGTGGCATCCCCACGCCATGGCCACCATAACTTAAATACTGTCTATGTTGTGGTGCTGTATGCTGGATAAGAAAATACAGCTTCTTTCATTTTTGGGTTTCTGTAACTATACATGTACTCATTACTCCAACTGGCAACTGCCAGTTG
>BLKM01000940.1:0-15872 GCA_013340265.1 Coptotermes formosanus
TTTACTTGACGTCAAAATTCCAGACACTGATTAACACCCTGTCCCACCTCTGTTAAGAGATTCCCTGCACCTAATTTTCTGCCATCGTATCTTCGCTTATACAGAGAGGTCATTAACGTAAACATGTGAAAGAAAGACACAGCGCGAAAGGTCGTGTAAAGAGGAGAGGCAGTGTAACGTTGTTGCGTCTTCGGGTCATTCTTTTACTTCGTCGGCTGTTCTGGCAGCCTGGTACCATTGCACTGGAAGAGAGCGCTTTTGTGGCGATTTAATTTCGCCGGGAACAATAAAACGTAGGCCCTACTTAGGTCTTCATGTACAGTGACCGATATTTTTGCCAGATCTTAACCAAATTTTGAATTTCTCGACAGATTTATATGAATATGAAATTTCACGTCAACTGTGCAGTGGGAGCCGCGGACAGACGGACAGACGTGACGAATGTAATAGGCGCTTTTTGCGACGGTGCGCCGGTTCATAAGTCTCTGTAACATATATCCTAAAGAAGTGAGGCAATGTACGCATAAACGTAACATTGAAGCGCGTGTGCGAAACCATTGTTGAACCGGAAAAACTGTCAAGTATTACATATTCCGAGTGTGTGTCTGTAGCCTTAGTTATCCAGCACGCAAAGCGCATGCGCCGTGTTGTCATCTGTGGCCAGTCTGCCTCTACCATGTTTTTCCACATTATCTCATAAACGGCACGACTTTCGGAAAAAATGTCTTGAAACTAAAATGTGTGTTTTGATTTTCTGTACAACTTATGTCTGAAACATTCCTCCTTCTATAAACTGAGCGAGATGCTGCCGTAAATGTACACACGTCTTGATGTAAAGCACCCGCTATTCCTGTCCGATTTTAATGAAACTTCGTTTTCTGGACAAATTTTCGAAAAATACTAAAATATCAAATTTCATGGCGAGCCGTCTAGCGCGAGCCGAGTTGTTCCATGCTGAAAAAGGGACGGACGGACGGACGGACGGACATTAAGAAGCTAAAACTCGCTTTTCACAATTTTACGAACGCGCCTGAAAGAGGCTTCGACGGCGCCCGAACTCGCAACCCTCAAATTACAAATCCGCGAACTTAACCTCTAAGCCACGGAGAAGTGTAGGATGTGATGGACGAAGATAGTGAAGAGGAATAGAGGAAACTTCTCCGTCGATTTTGTCTGCAGCGTTTAAGTGTGGAGTGCTAATGCTGGGTCATTTTGTTTGTCAGGAAGTCTTTATTCTCACAAAGTTTGAAACGAATCTTAGAAGACTCGATCGCGCTTCCCCCCTCCTGTTACGGGAACCAGCCTGCAAACGAATGTGCTACAGTACGAAGACTGTGTTGGTACATAATGGAAAATAGAATGATAAGAAAAAATTATAAGCCTGAAAAGCATTATGAGAGCATTACATGAAAAAAAGCAATGCGAAAGCAAGATGCAAACTCGCAACCTTCTGGCTACAATCCGCCACCGTACCGCCTGTGCCACGGACAGCTACCGCAACTGGCGCACTGATGGCAATGGTACGACACGACATACCGATTGGTCACTGTCTTGCCGGGAATTCTTTTTCCTCACGAAGTTTGAAAGGAATCGGAGCAAACTGGGCCGTGCAGTCGGCATGTGAGGGCAATCAGTCTACATACGGAGGCGACACAGTAAAAAGGCAGCGTTATTGCGTTACTGTGACAGACCGCATAGCGAACTGCATGTAGGGAACTGAAGCCTGCGTTCCAGTTGTTGTTTATATGTGACTGTGTGTGTGCGTGCGCGCGTGCGTGCGTGCGTGTCATTGTAACGTTAGAAGTTTAACCACCCGATTGGCCCTTTTCCATGCCAAAATTGGTTACACGAAAGAGAGATAATATTACCATTTACGTAGATGACACATATTCAGTTTTCAGCCGGTTAATATCCCTCCTCCCCCCTTCACTGTTCTGTCTCGCTCACACTACGCCAGTGGTTCTGAAAGAGTATTCCGCGAACCCCAGTAGGTCCGCGAACAGTTCCCAGATAATCCGTGCATACATTTCTGTGACGGCTGCTTTGAAGTTTACTTAATTTTTAATTAAAGGAGTAATATTTTGTTAAAAATAATCGCGAAACTCCTTTAATTGCTATATATATCTTATGACCTTTAGAATATCTATTTAAGAAACGTTCTGTACCCACACAAACGAAAGACAGTCGTTTTAATGAAGGTCAAATCATGCAGTGCATTGTTACATATGCTGGTGGCCTGTATTCGTAGCTGTCTGATTACAAAGTGTGTTGCATGTTGACGCAGAAAGAAAAATACACGCGTTAAATTAACAGACTTGCACTGCTGCCTCTGCTACAGATTTTAGTATTGTTTAGCTGCGACTTCCGCCAACATGGATCGCCAGTTCAGTTAGTTGCAGTTCATACAGCGTTAACAAAATTAGGCCTAAAGGGAAGTGCAGTGGTTATTTTTATTAGCTACAGGAATGTCGCGCGCAGTCTAAGGCGTGGGTCTGTGGCCGCTCGCTTGCTGGGATTGTGGGTTCGAATCCCGCCAGTTACATGGATGTCTTCCTCATGTGAGTGTTAGTTGTTGTGAGTTAGATGTCTCTTGCGTCGGGCTGATCACTCGTCCAGGGGTGTCCTGCCGATTATGGTGTGTCTGAGTGTGATCGTGAAGGCTCGATAATTGTGAGGCCCTGGCCCACTAGGGGCTGTTTCGGAAACACTGTACTGGACCGATTTCAACACCGACAAATGTGATGGATTGTTAGAGTTTTGGACTGATTACGTGTTTCAAAATGTTATCAGAACGAACAGCAGTTATTACCCCTACCTTAAAATTTGTAATAACTCGCAGCAGTGCAGTTATGCCCTTAGTTAAATATGCCATCCACTGAAATGACTTCTCGAAGCCCACACATGCTGTGAAGAGGGTTGATGATATTCTGCCGTTAATTTCTGTATTCCTTTACCGATTTGGCTAACACAGGTTACTGGGTATCCGCCCCGTTGCTGTGAAGAAATGTTAAGTCTCACGAAAACCGGAGCCCTGAAAGTCGCGCTTTACCAAAGGCCGTACAAGAATTCCTGCCTGTAATTTGCTGATGCCTTCTGCTGTGCAGGAGACATTCGTTATAGCAGACTTGTAAATAACAATGTTAGGCGAATGTGAGTGGGGTGGGAATCCGTGCAGTGAAATCCGTACTTTGCATAAAGTGACGTATGAATGTTTGATGATGTTCTGTCTACAGTCTTCGCCCGACTTTGTAAAGGTCGTTACACGTGAACTGCACGTGTTGTCGTGAGATCAAAACGTGCGAAAGTGTGTTGTTTAGTAATACATATATTAATATTTTCAGTATGTTGATATTATGTTACTGTAAGCTCCACGGGCCACAGAAGGAAGGGTCGAGTGCCACCACTGCTGTACACTTAATGCCGTTGGGATTTGTGGGCTTCGTTAAACTGGTGTCACTGGATGCAACACTTTATCTAACGACTTAACAGCTTGCCTATCGGTACTTACCGTTTTTAATATATGGAGAATAATTACTGTTCATTGTGGCAACAATTAGAAGCACATAAACAACCCGAAACCATAACAATGCAGGATATTGGCATTGTTGAGAGCTGTCTAATGTGTGGACATTATGACAGTGGAGGAGGTAGAGTGATATTAGCATTATTTTCAGTTGAGACCTCACAGACAACACGGTCTGCTTCGATTGCAAAGAGCAGTTGGCGAGAGAATTAAATTTTCGTAAAAGCCAGTATGTGACACACGGTCGGCAGCAGCAATACAATCAAAGTATATGGCCTCAAAATTAAACCTTTTTTAGCTGTATGCATTTCAAAAAAGAAGCAGCACCTTTTATAGGATAGCGATATTAACAGCTTAACCTACAGCAGATTGTGGAAACATAGTTTTACTAAACTTGATTTGTCTCGACAGATTTTCATAAGAATTTTCAAATGTGACGTTTCATGAAAATCCGTGGCAGGGGAGCCGAGTAGTTCCGTGCGAAACTGGCAAATCAAACCGACACTTCTGTGTACAGTTACGTGGCGCTGTGTACAGCAGCTGTGACTGCAGTGTTCCTATTGCCTTCACTCATAGTAGCCTACCGAAACATTACCTTACCTCTATCACACGGCAAGTTAGGCGACGTTTATGTCCTGGCGTCACTACTGGCTGCCCTCAGAGGTTATGTTGATGATGATGATGATGATGGTGATAACGGAAACGTTGAAAGTCGTAACGGTGTCTCATAATATTATTAAAACGGGTCACAGCCGGTGCTATAGCAGATATTCAAAACCCCACAATAAACCTCGTCATACACCAGTTCTGTAGGCACATATTGGCGTTTCGTGGTGCAGGGGCGCTTCATTAGCTAAATGCAATTCCCTGCTGCTGTTCAGATCAGTAAGTCAGTGTTTAGTCTCTTTGCACGCTGACAGTTGTTCGTTTCAGTGGCATAAGACTGCAGACACACAGTTCTCACGGCTAATACCCTACTGTCAGTGTAAATAAATAATGTAGCAAGGTTTAAACCACTGCATGGACGGTAGCAACTGAAGTAACTACACTGTAGCTTGCTGAAAGAGTTCACAAATAAAATCCCGCAGTTCTTTTTCCCTTGTGAGGCGTTTGAAGCGAGAACGAGTGCAACGGCGTTGGTTATTTTAAGGCAAAATAATCGCATCACAGCGTAGGTGGCTGCCAGAATGCAACAATAAACTGCAACAATGGTGCACGAAACACTGCTCACAGCTGCAGCGTTATTTTTAACTTGCTTACGATTTACATTGGTCATCACACTTCGAAAAGTCAAGGCGATTTACATATGCAATAACAAGAGTCGCCTTCCTCACACATTGACACAGACGGGTTACACAAATAACGTATAACTAACCTCCACACTTTTAGTTAATTGGCGATACCAGTACAAATCGTCTTCCAGCACACGACATTCATTCCAAATAGTCCTTCCATTATAATACACAAATAGTGTAAATTGTTACATCACAACTACATTCAGTGCTCTGTAGCTTCATATATTATTCATAAACGTGCATTTGAAATACATTTCTGAAAATAAATATTGACACAGGAAACTACGCGAACGAAGCGCCGCTGTCGGCCGAGTATATCAATTACTACAAATTAATGAAATGAATCAAGTTCGAAAAACACATTAAGAATGTTAGCAGCAACAAAAAGTGACCGCGACACGTGGAACAACAGAGCCAGTTAACTTCTTCAGGAATATTTGTGGGCAAAAATGAAGAATCGGGCATCCTGTGAAGACACATTAAGTAACTTTTTTATAAGCATGGCGGAAACTGTGAAGACTTTTCCTTTACGAGATCAGGTCGAAATTAAAGGAAAATTATTCCAAATGGTGAGTTCTGTAGAAATGAGAAGTGCCTTGATGAATCCCAGTTGTTCGGAAATTACTAATAACAGCTGATTATCACGCACAGGGGTCTGGCGACTGCCACACTGTTATTCCCAGTCTGCTCCTTAGTGAAGTGGCAGCGTGTACAGAAATTAAACTTAATCTTTAATTCAGATTTACCTTTTTAATTCCTTTTTAATACCTTCGTATTTTTGAATAACTTTATTACAAATAAGTACATTACCTTAAGCAAAGTGCCAGTCTTTCCTTTGGTCCTACTGCCTCTCTAAAAGATGTATTTTGCCTCGACAAATTGGGCCCCAACATGTTCAGGAGAGCCAGCCATAAATCCACCATAAGTCATCCGAAAATACTCAAAAAATTTTTCCTCATCTTCTACTAAATCCGCGTATAGGGAATGAAATTCGCCATTAATGATTCTTTCCTTGCATACATTATGCACCCAGAATCTTCGTGTCTTTCTTTTCTTCTTTTGTTCTTCCTCGCTTAGCAAGGACACAATAACTATTTCTCCTTCTTCGGAACTGCTCATGTTGTGTGCTAGTCAGCTGCCTGCAGCCAAACGAACTCTACCAGCCCGCAGACCGAAATACGATACAGCGTGCCCTGCATTACGATAACGATATCTTGACCGCTGAGTCAGACGGACGGTCCGGCCGGGTTGAAAAATATTCCCCTTCCAGACACTCACATTCATCTAGTGACAAGGTTACGAATGAGTGGAGCTAAGCCCTCACATGACTCAGTGCTCGAAACAAGCAGCCTGATTCAGAGACCCCTGAAATAAATGCAGTACATGTCTGAAAATGTCAAAAGGCAGTGGGATTGTTCAAAAAGTTATTGTAATTTCGATGAAGTTTAAAGTCAGTCGGTTATGAAAATAGTTTTTTATTGAACTAATCATAGGAAACAAGTAAATGTACACGCCGTATCAAATAGGAGAGTTTCTTTCATATCAAAGCAGGCCATACAGTACGTGCGGTATCCACACTGCATAAAGTTCTAAAATTTATATCTCTGATATGCAGGGTTTCCAAATTACGGTATTGCGAACGTGCTTTTAAAGAGTGGGCTGGCCTGCAGTAGTGAGAGTTCACGCCAGGGTTGCTCAGCGGCATTCAGTAAAAGCTACGTATGTGGCCCTCCGTGGATCAGCGTTGGGTTAGAAATGTTTAACCTTATTTTAAGGTAAATAATATGCTAAGTGAGATTCTTGTAGAACAACCTTACGCGATACATTGTATTTGTAATGGTATTCTGTATGTTGTAATGTTAAGGTCAATATTGAAAGGAACTGAATGGTGCTGCAGCCACCGTTTACAGCAGACACGTAGTTAAGTATTAAATCGTGGGTCAGTGTGTTTAAAGCGACTGTTTGGATTCAAGACGACATATTTAAGAAGCAAACGTGTGCGGTCCAAATGGTATAATGAAGTGCTGTTGTGAAGTGCAGTACATGCTTCCTTAATGTATTTTGGTGTCACACTTGGTTTCCTGTCAGTTACGAAAACTGTCGCAGTCACTGCATTTCTACCCTGTAGCTTCTAGACACGGACAGTGACAAGAGTAACAGAGCAACTGGCGATCCCAATGGCGGCGCTGTCTGAAGCGTCGGTCTTGGTAGTGTCATGGCTTTGGCGGTTATCCGCCGGCCTCCCACCCCGGAGGCCCGGGTTCGATCCTGGGTCAGTCCATGTGGGATTTGTGGTAGACAATGTGGCACTGGGAGAGGTTGTCCCCGAGTTCTTCAGTTTTTTCCCTCTCAATTTCATTCCACCTGTGCTCCATTACTAGGAAAAGGACAAAAAATAATAATAATCTTCATCTTCATCATACGGTTGCGCAATAAGTCTCAAGGCTGCGGTGCGTCCGTAGCGTCTGCTGCGGGACCCTTTACTACTTAAAAAAAAGCCGTCGGTCTTGGGCCGTTCGCTTGTTGGGATTGTGGGTTCGAGTGTGATCCTTTTCTAGGAAGTTTCGCCAGTGGTGCTCGTTTTTTGTTCGAGCGGTATTGCTTCCCCACAACTGTGTTATTCTTTTGGGCTAAGTTGCATTCTTATTTTCACACGTGAGTATTGTCACGTGGGCAGACTGCTGATCAGTGGCGCTACAGTGACCGCGTTATGCTGAACATTTGTGAGGCATCTGGCCTCAAGGAAACGTCCCAGATTAGTTGCTTAGACCGTTGTGTTTTTATTTGCACGGTTGAGTCATGTGTGTGTGTAGTTTATTGAGGGAAATGAACTGATTTAATAAAAAGATCTCGCTAGGGGCGTGGAGGTCTGTCTCTCGTGAGTGTTGCATTGTCAGGTAGAGAGGTCTCTGGCGGGCTGATCACTCGTCCAGAGGATAACAACAGTTAAGCAATTTTTCTTTTATCCAGAAGTCAGAAAAATAAAAGAAAATACTGTAAAATGGAAAATCAGAGAAAGAAATCCCTTAAACGGTATTTTTAAAATGTGTGCTTTCCCATGAGGAATAATTTAAATTAGATGTCAAGCAAAATTTCTTGGTTATTTGATTTAGGTTTTCGCGGCATAGAGGGCGTTTAATCAAATAGCCCGAAATCTTCATATGCCTTTCACATATTGCAGAAGTACCGTGAATACAGTCCCACACAGCACGCAGTGACGTTAATAAAACACGGCGTAAAGGTGGCTGATGGATTGCGTTGGAAACTGTTGTATTCCGTTCTACCAGCATGAAAGAGTATCAATCAATAAGCAAATTACTTGAAAAAGTATAATCTTTTTGCACTTGCTTACGATACAAAATCCCAACACGCATGCTCATATCAAATTAAACCTCTCACACCAGCGGCTGCACGACTGGTTCAGTACACAACACGTGCGTACGGAGGGCACATGGGCAGGCGGCACAGGGTGTGTACAAAGTGTTGAGAGTCTTATATTTACGCAGGTGCGCACCCAGAATTGTTCTGGTGGGGGGGGGGGGGGGTGATTGAGGGGCTGACCGTTAGGCTGTATATATTTTATGTTTGATTTTAAAAATTGTGATATAAAATTCATGTTCCATGACTCAATCACAGTGCCCTATCTTCTTGTTCTTTAACTTTATGAATTTGTTTTTCAAAATTCTAATACACTAGTGATCAGCTGTTTTCAGAGGCTGATTTCAGCTAAAGAGGAAATCACGTAAAACTTCTGATATAATATCTACAAAATCTGTGGTTTTTGAATTTGAATTTTGGGGATTTGGGGGCTGCAGGCCAGCAGCGGCCCTCTTGGGCGCGCCCTTGTATCTACGTAACATTTTGACATATTTTAATTGTGTCATAATTTTAAATTTTAACCACAATTACGTGACTTGATCCTTTGGATTCAGAACTTTAATGTTAGATGTTCTGTATACATGTAGCTACACGCACTGCAAAGAGCTGTAACGGCGTACTTTAACCAAGAATGTGCCAACAGCACACTAGCTGTAATATTCACATTACTGTACTTACACCCGCTGTTACATGTTAACACTGCACATGTACAGCTGACGCATTAGTATTATATATACCTTCATACTGAGGTCTGCCTGCCGAGGATAGCGATTTGTCGCTGAAATATGTAGGAGGGTTCATGTTATGGATAACGTATAATTTTGTGCAATTTATGTGCATGCAATATGTTGGTATATTGGCCTGTGTGTTTAGGTGACACTGATTTGCTTTCTGTGTTTATATGCTGCGAAAACTCCACATGTTCACATTGTGGCGCCATTGGTTTCTTGATCTGGCGTAACATCAACCATTTTGTGAATTTCGAGTGCTGGCTGTGGGCGGTAGCTGCATGCGTCGCCGTCAGCCGTCCGCGTTGCAGTTTCGTCGGTGTTCGCTTTGAGTCTAGCGATTCATCTTCCCCGCTAACATTCTTGTCGTCTCTCGCTGCTGGATCTGTCACTTTCAGCAGGCATGGTGTTTTCCCTTTTGATTCTGGTCAGTGGTTTTTGTAACAACACGAAACCGTTTAATGCTGCCATCTGTAGGAAGACAATAACGTAAGTGTAGACCCCTGGGCCCATTTTACTGGTTTTTCTGCAGCAGGGGCAGCTGGGCACCATTTGGTCTGCCGTATCCACGCCTCACGTAAATTTATTGCAGTTAGTTGTGTATGGCTTCACTTTTTCTTTCATTTTTTCTCTCTCCACGGTCTTGGCTGTGTAGAGCAGTGAAGTAAGTTTTACATTCCCTGTATCTCGTCACGCTTGTCGCAAAATTGGCGTTTCTCGTAAGCGGGCACTCCCTTTTCCAGATATTTTGTCCTTTCTTTCCCTCCAAGTCACGCTGAGTCCCTAACCACTGTTTAGGTAAATACATACCAGGTGTGGACCAATCCCCTGACAAACGGTACCCAGATATCACGCCTTAGGTTTCTCCTTTTGGCAGTAAGTGCAGTGTTTACACTTTCAGAACGTATTTGGGTGACAGTGGAAGCCTTCGTGCAAGGACAGTCGGAGCAATTCTAAGTGTGGTGAAAAGAATGTTGACCCCCATATGGGCAGAACGGGACCATCGGCATGATGCGAGAAGCACCACTAGGGGTTCGCATGTTGAGGTGGAGTGGAGCCCAAACATGCGTTTTGGTTTACGGAACAATTAACAAAAGAGCGCGTATTTCCATCTGTTTCAGATATCGCGTAATAAATTGGTAAAAATGCGAACAGGAATTTTGTGTGCAGTCTGTAAACAGGTGTGGGGTGATGCGGAGTCCTGCGTTCGCGTAGCTGGGGACAAGAATGCGCTGGTGTAATTTGAGTCGGCGAGTTGCAGCTGCAGTAAACACAACGGAAAGTAAATGCGAGAGGAAAGCATTGCGTCGTTTGTTTACACCAACACACAAGACCGGGTTGACCAAACGAGTGTGTCGCGTTCAACGTTACACCGTAGCGGAAGTGTTGTTAAGCTTGTAATTATCGCGGGTCAACAGTTAACAGCAGCCCCTGCACAAAGGCATAAAATTGCCTTACGTCATGACAGCAATACTAAGTAACTATCTATCTGTCTGACTAACTAGCTAAACAACCAACCAACCAACCGACTACAAGAAACAGGGGTCTTCCTGAGAAGCGAACAGTTCCTCAGCTAGGCAAGAATTTCCCCGCATTTTGTGGAACCCGAAGGTTCATTTCCGCATTCACAAGTGCCCGCCACCTGTCCCTATCCTGAATCAGAGCAATCCAGTCCCTGCGTCCACATCCCACGTTTTCAAGATCCATTTTAATATTATCCTCCCATCAGTGCCAAGGTTTTCTGACTCGTCTGTTTGGATGAGGTCTCCCGACTAAACCCTTGTATGCCCGTCTCCTGTCCCCCATACGTGCCACATGTACCGCCCATCCTATTCTTATCGATTTGGTCACCCGAATGACATTTGGTGAGGAGTGCAGACCATAAAGCTGCTCGCTATGCAGTTGCGGTATGTCACCAGTCAACACGATACGCTGCGTGCGCGCCACCAGGAGATGTCTACGTGCGGTCGGCACAGATGGCTGTGTGCATGATCCATACTGCTGCAAGCAGCTGCTGTACCTGGAACGGCTTTCTGTCGATACTTTTAATACACCACTCTGAATTCACGGTTATGAAGGATATGTATTTTAAAAATTTGATGTCTAATATTTGAATCACTCCTGTAAAAGCAACGTAATAACTAGACTGGTGTGTTGGGTCTACATTCCTTTGTAATGGGCGGCCCCCTGATGATGGCACTACGGTGCCGAAACGTGTAGGGGTTTTTATAATAACTACGAATGTGTTGTATACAGTGCGTGGGTTGATTGGTGCAATAAACGTTTTCAGTTATTGGAAGGTGCCTGGCAGCCGAGGCCGCCGACCGCCCGAGTCGCCGTTTTTGTGGGTGATGCACAGTTGCCAATTAAAATGCTCTAATACGGATGAATACAACATCTATTATTATTATTATTATTATTATTATTATTATTATTATTATTATTATTATTATTATTAGCAGCAGCATGATGATGATTACGACACACAATGGACATTATCGTAGCCGCGGTCGATACAGTCTTTGCTGGAAAGGTAGAGGTAATTTCACTCTAGAACAGGCCATGAGGGCACAGAGAGGGAGTAAAGGCATAACTCTGCTTTTTCTTTACCCTCGGCGCTACATGGGGGTAGGTGGTCAGCACCACGCTCCAGGCGGTGAACCCGGGAAAGAGACCCGGTACCTATTTTACCGGAGGCTGGTTTGGCACCAGGGTCGGACTGGAGGGGTGCAGAAAATCTCGCCCCCACCGGGATTGAAGCCCCAGACCGTTCAGCCCATAGAGAGACGCTATACCAACTGCGCTTTCCTGACCCCCATTTCTCTGAAAAGTCCGTGCAGAAATAAACACGCGCCTTGCCACAGAACTTGTATCACTTTACTGCTTATGTTTCCTTCACTGATTCGTCACGACAGAAGCTTGAAAGCGTTAACAAATGACAGTAATGCAGTCGGATGTGAAAATTTGGAGGTAACTGCGCATTTGTACTGTTGACGGGAAATGAAAACGCGGTAGCAATTTGAGTAACCAGTACGTAGGATTTTTTCCTCCCCATCATGACTGGAAAGAGAATCTTTCGCCGTCTATCGACGCAAGGACTGTTTGCACGCGGTCGGCAGTCACTGCTTTCGTTATGCAGCGCTCCACGTGGAGGTCTTCGTACTAACACGGGGACAGTGGACAGCCACAGACTCTTCCTTCACCATTTTGATTTGCAGTGCCATACCGCTATATTGCTAACTAATTCGGCATAACATTGTGTCATGTACAATAACTTTATGTAATTGTAACTGTTTTTTTTGATTGGACATGTTTTGAACCAGCTGGTTCGTATTTTAACTATTTCGTATCACGTAATAATATTCATATTAAATGTATTATAATTTATTTTATGTAACAACTATCATTTGTCACTTCTGTGAGGAACCCTGCCGCGCGTGTGGACGGTCGCATGCGTGGGCTATGTTAATATGAACGAGCCGACAGGAATTGGCAACAGGCATTTGTCATTTAAAGTGAGGATTCTGTAGATTCTTTTCGGGAAGTCCGCAACTAATGATCGGAAGGGAGCATTTGGTGGCCTCTTTATCCTGGTCGTCCCATTGTGCGTTTTGTCAATATTAACACAGAATTTTCAGTCGAGCACAGTTACTTCGTTTATTAATGCAGGTGATTTACCTAAACGTTTCGGCTAACTACAAGAAATCTTCAGGCTGCAAAGTAATTATAAAGCAATATACAACATATGTAATAAATTATATTGTCAGTTAAGATGAAGATAGAGCAGATCTTGTTACGTAAGAAGAGTAATATTGTTGGTAGAACGGCTTAGTGTAGCTGTGTGTGTCTGTCTGGTAACGTCACAGTCAAAAAGAAATACGCTAGAATCAAATTGTAACAGAAGCAGTGTAGTCAGTCGCTGCGTTTTGCGTGCAATTTATGTTCTGGAAGACTTGCAGTAGTGAAGTGTAGCTCTTGTGTATAAGGCCTTGTTTGTTTGTGATGCTGCCTGTTAGTATACACGGAGGTATCGTACCTGTTTGAGGCATTTCTTATGTAGGATACTACCGCCGATCCCGGTGGCCACGCTTGCTAAGGCTTGGGTCTGCGGCCTCTTCTTTACTGAGATTTCTGATTCGAATCCCGCCGGCGGCATGGATATCTGTCTGTTGTAATTGTTGTGTTTTGTGAGGTAGAGGTCTCGGAAACAGGCCGATCACTCGTCCGGAGGAGTTCTATCGAGTGTGATGAGTGTCTGAGTGTGATCTCGAGACCGTAACAATGAGGAGGGCTAGGCCCCAGTGGGGCTGCTGCCCCGCGAAAGAGAAAAAGAAACATGATGTAAACATATTTATTTTCGGATTGTAGTAGACATTTTGAAAAACACCTGAAGTAGTTTCAACACACAAAAACAGGAAGAGTATAAGAACACCCGGTAGCAACGTACGCACTTTACGTTTGTGAATGGGAGCCTCCATAGTGACTAGGCTATGGACTGGGAGAAGCGGGGTTCGAAACCCTGTAAGGGAAGACAATTTTTCTCCCCTCCAAAATATCTAGACCGTTTCTGGGTCGCACGCAGCCTCCTATACAGTGGGTACTCGGGTACCGCGCCCCCGGTTAAGGCGGCTGGCAGCTGAGACTGCCAGTTTTCGTGATCCAAATAAGCTTTTAATGTAGTAGCTGAGCAAGCATTTAATATTTTGTGACGTGTGCAAAACGCAGCGTGGCTTAAACACTTAAGAATTTAATCTTTCTATTAAATAAAGCATCATCTTATTACAGTGTTGAGATGCTACAGATTCCTACAAGTATTCATATTTTTGGGCATGTCTACTCTGAATTACAAAAAGCGCAGCAAGTATGTGATTCTATAGTTAGGCAGTCTGAGTTCGAATCCAAGGACTGCCATCGCCAGATGAAAAGTGAATTATTTGTATATAGGTCTAATTCCCTGTACTACGTGTTCTTGACAAGGAAGCAGTTGTGGGAAGTTGCCGAGAGATCGCACTGTGCTCTCCATTTCTGAAATACATGTCAGGCTGATATCAAGGTTATTACAGATTGCGATAGAGGATAGAAGAGTAGTGTGGGTGGAGTGAGATGGATATAATCATGCGCAATCCAGCGGCCATTTTGTTGCATGTACAGACCAGCTGGTGACGTGGCGTGCCTATGATTGGCTGGTTTTGGCGACACTTGTGTCGGGTATTGTTGCAGGCAGGTTTGATTCAAGGCCGTACGTTAGTGATCTGCAAGATTTCTTGGTGGTTGTCAGTGTGCGGTGTATTTCTTTCAAATCTTTTGTGCTGTTAATAAACTGTGAAGTGATGGGGTTTTAGTGCAGTTGGTGGTTATCATAGTGTGTGAAATGTGAATATATAACGTTAGTAATAATAGTGTAAGTGTTAAGCACCCAGTGCCTCGGTGCCAGAAAGTTTTATTGTGTGTTTGTGGGAGCCCGAAGTTTACGCCCGTTTGATTTACATGGATCACGCATAATCCCTAGTGGAGCTCATCTCTGCGCTGCACGCTTGGCGTCGTGGCTGGGTATAATAATTCCTTGGCCCGTATTAACATCCTATGGAATATTTACCCACCTGCCCCTAACGGAAGTCGCAGGTAAGTGGTTGTTTTTGTGAGTATGTGGTTTAAATTCTGATAATTGTAGGTCCACTCCTGAAAGTAAGTACAGGTAACTCGTTTTACGCAATTTAGCTTTAACGCGACTTGAAAATTAGCACGACGTTTCCAATTCACGCGATAATTTTCCCTTTAACGCTATTTGGCCTACGCGATCCATGATCGCGCTTGTCACATTTACTCGATAATTTTGTGTTCCACGCAATTTGGCATACACGATCCGTGATTACGGTTATCTTCTGTAGCAGGCTAGCAGAAAGCGACGTCACTGTCACGCCATTAGTCGCGTGTACGTATTGGTTATATTTGTGTTATATCCGCGCGGCTCATTTAGTGTTGTCTTAAACAGCATCGGCTTCTCTTTTCACTATGAGTGAGAAACGTAAATCTGCATCATCTAGTGCAATGGAAGTGCAAAATCGGGGGAAGACAGTCGGCAATGAAGAGAAATTAAGCGTAATAATGCGACGTGAAAAAGGTGAACGAATGGTTGATATATGCCGTAATGCTACGCTGGCTTATGGTATTATCTAGAAATACATTTATACTGTGTACAAATGTGCATATACCTTATGCACGGTACTTATATACTCTACAAGTCCATATGTCCGCCAATGGAATAGTCATACAGTGTTTAGGGTGAGGTTTTCACTCCTGTAACCCCCCAGTAAATACATTGGTTTAGGTGGGAATTTTGTAGTCGATTTTTGCGATATCGATTTGCGCGACGTTTTTGAGGAACATAACCCTGGCGTAAAAGGAGAGTTACCTGTATTAGGGGACTGATTTGCAGTTCTTAGTTCCCTGTCGCTGCAAGGAATATGGCGACCGACAGCTGTCGCGACTGGACCGCTGTTTCGGGGGGGGGGGGGATGGATCAAACGTCACGGACTACTGACGTCACAGTTGTGGAACATCGCAGACTAGTGCCGTATAAGCTTAATAAAATTAATTTGCGCGCTCTAGTTTCTTTTTCACCTGCACAAATTTTCTGATATTTTTTTACAGTTATGTGAGATACCAGTTTTGTTGAAATACAGATCTTTTTGAACAAAAATACACACAGCTCCCCTCTGTACAGTGAGAGAGCAGAAATTTGATCCTAATATATAATCCGGCAGTGTGAGGTGTAGCAGCTGCGGTTCTTCTGTGCGGTGCTCACTAAAGCATAGCGCGTGTTGATTTGTGTTATCTGTGTTAAGGTAACTAACGCAGCGCAGCAGAGTACCTTTTGAGAAGCTAACACGTCGTCAGCTACTCAATACATGCACCACATTTTATGGAACGCGAATGTTCATTACCGCA
>BLKM01000940.1:22909-36268 GCA_013340265.1 Coptotermes formosanus
AGCCTACAGCTCCCTGCAAACCATATTTAGATCCAAACAAATTCACCAAAACAACAAAATAAGATTATACAAAACACTATTTAAACCAGTACTGTGTTATGGAAGTGTAACCTGGACCCTAACACAAATGACAGAACAAATGCTAAATACGTTTGAAAGGAAAATACTGTGAAGAATATATGGCCCAACACAAGAGGAAGGGTTCTGGTGCCCTCGATGGAATAATGAACTCTACAGCCTATATAATGATCTAAATATTGTGGAGGACATTAAAATCAGAAGACTAGGATGGGTGGGTCATATAATAAGAATGGAAGAAGAAAGGATCCCAAAAAAGGTTTTGAATGGGAAATTCCATAACACAAGACCAGTGGGAAGACCAAGAACCAGATGGGCGGATGCTGTTCAAAGGGATGCACTACAGATACTAGGAACATGGGGATGGAGGAGAAGAGCTGAAAATAGGGACGAATGGAGGCATCTATTGAGGGAGGCCAAGGCCCGGAAGGGGCTGAAGCGCCATACATGGATGGATGGATGGATAGTTCGTAGCTGTTTTTATTTTTACCTCTTCCTCAATTATGTGAAATTCCCTCCGTATCCTAGTTCCATGCAAAGTATACAACTACACAGTTGTTAGGTTGATACGGTTTTCTGTTGCCAAGACTCTTCATTTCCCAAATCCTCCCCTGCATGCTGGACTTGGAGACTCTGGCTTTGTACTTTCCTCCCACTTAGTTGGTGTTTTAGCCTACAAAAAAATGCACTGTTAAGAAGTGTGGGACAAAAGAGAGTAGGGAAGGACTGAATATAGCAAATAGGAGTATGCATGGGAGGAGACAGAAGGATGTATGTGTCTTTGACACAGGCTGATCCATCCTGATTGACACACTTTATTGGCTACATTTCAGTGCTGAGTACCAGTTGTGATGTGGCAAAGATATTTGTACAGCTGCTTGGACATATCTTGCTGAAAAATTTGGAGCTGCTCACGGTACAGAGTACAATTTTAGTGACAGCGTTTCCTCACAGAAAGTAATTTATAACTGGCCAATTCCCAGTTCATTGCACAGGTCATAATGTGCAATTTCTTGACCACTGTTCATGAAATTTGACATCACTGTTTTCTGTCAAAGTTTTCTGCCCGTTCGAAAAACATGGGAACAAAGTAATAAACAAGATTCCTGAGGCCACTACATCATGCGCATTCACCACATGCAGAAAGAGACAATACCAAAGGGATGTTTGTGCATTCACCAGTAGCAACCACACTGAAATGTTCTTGTAGTCACTGAAACTCCTTTTTTAATACTTAATCTTCTCAGTTTTGTCCACTGTTTAATATTCAAAATGCACAAAAAGTAAACACGGTTCAGACACCAACTGTTCCCACCTCAAAGACTTACGGAGGCAACCACTCAATCGGGCCCGTTAGAAAGACCTCTGAGCTTTGAGACGGGCAACAGTTCTTCCCATTGGACCCAGATGAGATCCCCCACACCTTTTCATCTAAGGACAGATACAGTCCACCTCTAAAATATAACTCTCTTGTATTTTTGTGACACTACCAACGGACAAAGCCCAGAAGCCACGTAGTGCTAAATGGAATATACCATCACCAAAAACGCAGCAGGACTGCATGTTTTTGGCGTGTATTTATGTAGTCATGTGGCATTCATAAGCATGCTCAGCACTTTTCACTAGGGTGTGCACCCAGCAAATTTTATTTTAATTTCTTTAAGAGGCAAACATTTACTGGATACTCAGTCATAAAGGACATTATTTTTATTCAGTAGACAAACAAACTAAAACAAGAATTCTTTGAATTACAACTAATCTCTACTTAAAAATTACAAGCTTAAAAATGAGACACAAAATACCAAATTTTTGCTGTTTTTGAGATGTCACATTGTGCCTGGGTACACACTGTAAGCACACCTACGATGTAATTAAATATTTATACACTGCATCTTGGCTCCCACTAATTAAACAGCCTAGAATGATATTTGGAATTCAAACATACAAGTAAGGCAACTTTTATGCACAGACATTTTCCAATTCTGAACCACAGACATCTGTTTTCATTACTACACCCATATAAAAGAAAACAACAAGTTAGGACACAATGTATCAAAGAATACAGTTAGTAAAATAGTTATCTCTGCCAGCTCTGTTACAAAATATATTTTGATCATGTGAGGGATGGGCAGTTATTTTTGTCTGGGAGCTAGATTGGGCTGTTTTACACTTACTGCAAGCCAGACAGTTGTCAGGAGAAATTCAGTAATGAAACAATAAAACTTGTGTACAGTGTAACAGTTTTGGCACATTTACTGTGTTACAGCCTCTAAATTTTCAATTAACGAGTGCCAATTTTCGATGCTCTAGATGGCATAAAATAGGTCTACCACACGAGCAGTGGCAAAATCAGACGACTTGTTGTGGTATGACATAGTACAAAATTAATTTGGTTTAAAATGTGTTATTGTCATCCAGTTTTAACAAAGAGTGCAATGTTTTGACAAATTTCAGTAGAATTCCCCCACTACCAAATTTCTGCAGATCAGACAGGCAGGAAGATGTGTAATTTTTGCAAATTTTCATTCTCAGAATGCCAAAAATTGTTACATGACTTTTTAAGGCCACCAATTATTGACAGTCACCTGACATGCTTAACAGCTATACCAAAGAACAAACATAGCCTTATCAGTAATTATTTCAACTCTGGTTGGTATACTAGAAACCCTCTTAGTTTGTACTTGGGAATGCCTGCTTAGAATCCCAGCCAGGACACTAGCTATTCTGACAAAATGTTTTAGTCTTCCCTTGTCCCTCCAGGTAGTACCTCAGCAATGACTGCTTCCTTACAGTCCTTTCTGTTTCAACATTATACAATCCTTGATACTGGCAGTGTAATTAAATACCTCCCCCTCCCAGGAAAAAAGCCCGGTATTTGTGCATTACACCAAACACTGACAGCTAACTTGACTGTGTACCTAGTTGTATGTACAGTACTGATAAATGCCCTCGAAACTTGCATTTCAATCAAAATCTCAATTCCCTTAGGAGGACAAAATACTGGGCACTTTACATGAAGACCTAAGAACATTTTATTGTTGGCCAGCAACATTAAATCATCACAAACACACTCTCTTTGGGTGAACCAGTATCAGGCTGTTAGGATAACTAAGGAAGTATAAACATTATGTGAACATGCCACATTATTATGTTACACATGCACTACCATCTTCTATAAGCACAATGCAATACTTTTTCTGTACTATGTGTGAGAAAGTAAAGACTGATTAAGGACAGTTTATTAATATATGAACAAAGAAAATGGACTGAATTTTTTGAAGGCCACGTTTTGTGCATCCATGCATCATGATAAGTATTATTTTTGTGTAACCTACCGCAATGGATAGAGCATGAACTCCATTCTGTAATTCTATACTCAGAGATTGATTCACCATTCTGTGCCTCTAGAAAGAAAGAAAGGAATAGTGTGCTGGATTTTTAAGGAAATTCTGCTGTGTAACTCTTTGGTATATTGGCTGTGTTCAGTTGAAGTTCACGGCTATGCAAAAACCACCAACTGCCACTGTTCATGGATACTGGCTTTTCTCAGCCATTTTTAAGAGATGGCAGAAGGGTTATACGTATAATACAACAAATCACAGCACAACAAATTATGTACCAATCTACAGTCGTGTTTTAGCAACAATCACATTATTATTCACACATTTTTGTATTCTTAATTTAAACAATTTTATGTTCTTAACATACATGAATTTTCTATTACAAATTATAGTTTTTAACAGAAGTTACAGCAAATATTTTGAAGAAGTAAAAATGCCAGGAGTGACAAAAAGAATATGAAAGATTAATAATGATTATCCAGAAAAAGCACATCCTTTACCTCCTCACAGTGGAAGCCATTAAAATTTTTCTGAAGTTGCTGCTCGTGGCAGGGTGTTGTACTAGTATGATTTGTGTTTCAACAAATCTGGGCACCGCGATTCATGTTAATTTTTTTACATATCTCTGTGTCACATGATGTACATGTATCTACATCACTTTCTCCACGTCAACCTCCAAATGCCATACCAGTATGTCATGGTATCCTAACCTGCAGGCCATGCACCATACCAATACATTATTCATGTAATATATCTCAAATAAAAATAGTATGCCACACTGGTACAGCATTACATATTTTCACATTTACATTGTTTTCAATCTTTTTAATAACTTGAAAGGCAAAATAAATGTAAAATATGTAATATTGCGCTTTAGTATAAGTTACAAGGCATAAAACTGATATTTGTTTCCCTTGAGCAACAGACACCACAGTGCATTCCTGTGCCTATCCTGAATGGGTTAAGTGACTGCCCAAGGTGCACCATTACCATCATAAAAGTCTAATGGCAGACTTGTACCTAATACACCTAAGCCACTTCCATTCGGTACGCATCCCCATAATATGTCCCAGATCAATTTTAATATTATTCTCCCATTTGTGAAAAATTTCAACAAGTTTCTTCAGTCAAAGTGTTGTATGCATTTCATTTGCACCCATATGCCACTCATCCAGCCTCCTCTACCCTTGACATACTAGTTCTTTACACATTGGTGACTTCACATCTTGTCCAAGAGGTAGTTATTTCATCTGTCATACCACATCCCAAGACATGTTGAAAATTGTGATAAACTAATAAACACTGCTATATTAAGAACAAAGACTTTTGTTTACCTCAAACACTTCAAACAGAGCTATAATCAAGAGCTAGACCTTCCCTGTATACTTGCAACAACTTTAATTTGGGTTTTCCATCTATTTCAGAAAAACTGCTTCAAGTTTCTTTGTTTCCTATCAAGGGCACTAGTTTGCATTTTACTTTATCCTAGCAACCTAGTTAGTTTGGTTTTCCCAAAGTGAAGTTTCCCTGTACCCTAGCAGTGGCTGTAGTCTGGGTTTTCCCTTCATCCTAGCAATGGTGTTCACTTAGGTTCTCACCGAATGATTGGTATCTCATGCATGTAATAGCATTGTAATCAGTTTCATGAATTTGCCTGCCTAAAATAAACATTTTCTGTGTTTACACTTCTTGCATTATCAGTACAATGCAGCACAAAATACACGGTAACAAATTCATTCATTCATTCATTTATTTGCGTTCACCAATCCATCACTGGTACAAAACCATAGGATACACATAAGTGTTATTTTTGTGTATGTGTGTGTGTGTATGTGTTCATGATATTGCTTTCCTTTCGGATTTGACACCCTACTTGAGTCGGCTGAAGTTAAAGCTGCAAGCTGAACAACATTTGGTTTTTCAAATGTGCAGTCATGTCAAAACCTACCAGGCTTAACTTTGTCTTTGGAAAATTCAACTTAGGCATTGTAACACAGTGAATTTTGACATTTCCATTCATCACATGATTGCTGCTTCTTGAGGTCCGCAAATTTTGGATGCATATTGTTACTTGAATAATAATTCCAATGTGAGATTTGAAGACCTACATAGCCACGAAACAAGTCACTGCCTCTTCTTGACATGTGTAGTGCCAAAGTTGGAATGTGCCACAGATGTTCCAGATGAAGCAGAATGAAAAGCAAGGCAATGACACATTAAAACAATTCACAAATGTCTTTTCTCAAAGAAAGTGCATTTAATATTAAGTGATTAAGGAACAAAATTGGTCTCATGTAATTATTGCAACAGATTTGATATGGTAATGGATTATCATTTATTTGCTAGGAATGCAAGAGTGTCAATGATATGGAACAGGTCAATTATAAGCTTCAGACTTTCTTTGGCACTGATCACCTTTTAAAGATATACACAGGTATCCCTAAAATTATGACTGAAGTACACCTGTATTATTTACAATTAGAACAGTCTTACATACATACATTCCATGGATCCATAAGCTTGTCACACGACAATATGATGTGGAATAAGTCATAAACATACAAAAATTGTTGTTCCCAAATATTTGAACTGTTCCATCCTCTTAAAGGACATATTTCCCCTTTTTTACGTTGTGATTTTGTCCTGCATGCTGGTTTCGAGCACTGCTACACCAGTCTCCTTACTAGCGACTACTAAAGCTTCTGTGTTTTTCTTTACAGCATGCATGCTTTCGCCCAGTATCTTAACATGATCGGCACAAACCAGAAGCTGAGGTGTACCATTAGAAGCCTCCCAATGGCGCATTTTAAAGCAAAGTTGAAAAGCAATGGCGATAAAGCATTTTATTCTTTCAGATCATTCTTAAATAGACCACGTTTCGGGCAAATGTTTTTCTACCCCGACTCTGCTACAGGTTTCATTTAGACACACTTTTATTAGCCTAACTAGTTTCATTGGGATTCCGAACTCAAGGAGAACGTTACACAAGGCCTACCTTTTAAATTAAACATAGGCTTTCTTGGTTTATAAATCTTTCTCTATAAATAGTCGTCTTTAACCCAAAAATTGTTATAAACACTCGACTGATCTGTCACCCCCTCCAAACGAGTCACATGGACTCATCCAATTCTCGCGCCTGGTGTGTTACGCAACACTGTGTCTAGTTAAGCATCGTTCATTGGTGGTTGGTTACGTAAACTACCAATCAACGGCAACCTGAATTTCATCGTGCGAACAAGCACTGCTAACAGCTCATGAGCGAGTCCTTTATAATCCGTGATTACCGTTGTCATAGGGACAGTTGATCTGTTGTGGTTCGTGTGGCGTTAGTGACCAAGTGGAGTGCGAACGTCAAATTCACAGATTTTCTATTACGCATCAAATTATTCATTTACGCATTTCGTTATTTATTCATACTGTACATTCTGTAAGTCCGTTTATAGTTAATAGTCACCACCGGAGTGGTTACTAGTGACTGTTGCGGCGAGAATCGTTCATTTCAGGGAATCCAATCTAGGGATTCTGGGAACATCCCACTGCACGCAGAGGGGCCCTTTTAAGGGCCACAGAATTGCACACCACAGGATCATCTGGACTCAGTTGTGATGGTAAGTTACATGTGCAGTTGAATTAAATATTGCATAGTAAGACGTAGTATGTATATCAGCTTCAACAAAACTTAAGCTGTAACACATGTAGTTTTTCTTCTGATGTAATATCCTTCTTTACAAAATAATGAAGTTACATGATAATTGATGAATTATTGTTCTCAGAATTCTGTTTATGCAGTGTAATAATTATGATGATTTTAAAGAGGTGTTTAATTTGGTTTTTATCACATGTCTCTAAATGGTTTCATGCAAACAGCTCATTTTAAATGTGGAAAAGACTAACATAGTAAATTTATATTGTCTATTTCGTGCACGTAATATCAACATACTATTGTAATATAGTGAAATTTACTCCTTCAGAGTTGCTTTATTATTCATTGGATACTGAATATATGGGTAAATATTTTACTGAAGTAATTAACATAAGATTTGTTGGTGTGGAAATTGATTCATTTTAACTGGAAGAGTCATATTGAGTTGATACTTCCAAAATTGTGTGTTGCTTGTTCTGCAGTTAGAAGATTATTTTTTTAAAATATTGATGCTCTTCAAATTGTATATTTCGTTTATTTTCCTTCTGTACTTAAGTACAGTATAATTTTCTGTGCTAACTCTGTTAACATAGGGTGGGTATTTGTGCTGCAAAAGAGAATAATTAGAGCCCTGGTGTTGTTACTGACATAACATTATTGTGATCTCAATAGGCTGCTGTGGCCATTTCAACAGGAAAGCCACCCCGTGGGAGCACTGTGCAGCAAGAAGTTCAACGTTTGAAGGTAAGATTTGTGTGTGTATACAAACTATGTGGAATTGGTGCACATTAAGGTTTGTGGTGTACCAGAGCAGCACCATACACTGTTCATGCAGGCTACATGCATTCACACAGATAATTTAGACTGCAGAGTGTTAATGAAAATAATCAAGCACTTGTAGGTGCAGTGAGATGTTTTTATGTTCCAAAACAGATGGCTTAGCAGTAAAACCTGAACTGAGTAACGTCAATACAGTTAGCTTCCTGTTGCCATTGTGTTGTCTGCATTGACATTCAGATCCTAAAACCGGCAAAAACTAGTCATCTTTGTAATTCCGCTTTTCTGTGTGTGTGTGTTTGTGTACAAACCTTCCTCCACTGATAACGGGACTAATGCTATAATGCAGATGGTGTTCAGTATACTGTAAAAAGGTGTGTAGCATGGAAATACATACACAAGTTTGGCAGGAAAACCTGAGGGGACCACTTAAAAGATAGATGGGAGGACATTGGCTGAATTTATGTAGCTCAGGATAGGGTCACTATGTGGATATTGCCATTATGCTAATGCTAATGAAATTGCAGAATATCTTGCTGACCCCAATAACATAATGCATAAGAAGGGGACTCCTTCCCATATAATAAATTAGTTGGTTAGTTTCTTACCCAGTTAAATAAGTGTCATTTAAAAATTTCTTATCTATACAATTACAAGATATTGCTATTCACTGGAATGTGAGCTGCTGGTGCATCAGTCAAATATTATCACTGACAAAAATTTTGAAGATAGAAATGATCTCAATATTATGCTTTCATTTCATGCATCTTGTGAAAATAAAGCACGCTCTTAAATCATTACTTATCAGTCTGCATGTACTCCTTTCAGTTCTCGTCAATGTAACTGATATTCGACTGTGTTTTTGCCTACAGGAGGAGCTGGCAAAGTCACAAGCAATGGCTAGTGACTTCCTGTGTCGTCTTGACAGCCTGGAGCAGAACATAAGGAAATATGCAGATCAGCCTGTCGTGAACTGGTATGTTAATATGTATTAATGTTGCTATTAACAATCACAGGAATTTATGTTATATACACCTTTATACTGCCTGTGTTAAACATTAAATAACAAAAATATTTATGATGTGCAAGGTGTAGGAATTTTGAAGAATACGAGTGGTGCCCTTGTTCTGTCAAGATAAGAATTTGGTGCAGATTACTTAAATATCCCGTATCAAAATATTTGTACCCTGTGCTGTGAGACACCGCAGTCAACAGGCAATGCTGAAAGTCTGGAGCCTCTGCTTTCATTACAGGTCGGATGACTGCGAGTGCAGAATAAAAGTCGCAGAACTCGCAGACATACTTAAGGATTTCATCATCACCCACAGACAGGCCAGGAATTTGAATGCTTCAAACATGTTTCCAGCACCCTCTGGCAACAGGACAAATCGCCGTGTGTCTGTTGCCACACAAACAGCTCAACATCACACCACATCCAGCAGCTCAACACAAACAGAAGAAGAAGTGGGCAGCAAGCGGAAGAACTGGTAAGTTCGGACATTCTGCAGAAGTTGTTGTATTATAGTGTGAGCCAGTATCTGTGTTTTCACACAGATGACAGTACTAGAATGTGGCGAACAGAACAATCAGCAATTTGCACCCAAAAATAATCCAGAGTACAGTATAATGTACAGGACAATGAGTCTGTATAAAAATATTGTATCTTTACAGATAAATGTATGTAGGGCAAATTTGTCTGTTGCTCATTTCACCCTGATGTTAGAGATTAAAATTTTAAAAGTATGTTCTTCAATTGAACGTTTCAATCCTAATGCTGTTGTCAATCATCAGCAAATGCAACTATGCATACATTATTAATTTTCATTTGACATATGATACAATTGAATAAAAATGCACATTCTTTTGCTTTGTGTTACAATTTAGCTTGTGAAAGGGACGATTTTCAAAAAAATTTCGAACCAGAAGCTTCTATTTCATTTATCATGCCTAATGCAACTGGGGACAATATTACTCGTAAGCTGGATAACATTAATATCATTTTGGTAGCAGTGAAAGATTCCAACTTTGTTGACAGTCATTTTCAAATACTGCACTTAAGTACATTAATGTACTTGTAACATTTGTCGCGAAATCCCATTTATTTTTGATTTCTCCCCTGATTCAGAAGGTGCCATTATTAATGCTCGATAATAATTTATGTACTTTTCCCCATAGTGCTGAAATGGATGAGGCCAATCTAAAAATCAGGAGGCTGGAAGCCACAAACTTGGACCTGTCCAGATTACTGAAAAAACATGAGCTGAGGAATATACTTACGAAGGTGAGTACTGCCTGACAGTTTGCTAGTGCTATGAACTGTATTAATCACAGTCATGGCTTTAGTTGTGAAAAAGCACAGTGGGAGCAATGAAATATACCATAACCTAACCCAATGAGTCCACACCATTCCCTAACAACCAACTGTCAGACATTCTGTGCCTATTTACTTATCAGAAACACCTTTAATATCTTAACTTTTGAAACAGAAGACATACAAATGCCTTGAGCGGGTTCAGTATATTTCCAAATTCATCAGGTCAAACCACTCTGCAAACCGTCTTACAATTGCGACACTTGAAAATTGCCCAATAGGTATTTCACCATGGACACAGAATTAGGCCTGAATCTTCAGTTTGTTCCAGTCATCATTTCATTCTGTAGTACCGCTTTATATAAATATTCTCATTTCAAGTTTGCCAAGTTAATACCCCATCTTCTTGTTTCCTGAGACGCTAATGAAAGGCAATTTAATGACTGTGATAGACCTCTCGTCCTTTGCACAAAAACACATCACTGCTGCACATTCTAAACCATATTAATTGAGTCTACAGTAATTCACTCTTTTCTACGACATCAGTTTCAATAACATTGTCCCACGTGACCAGTCGGGGATTCATGACCAGTCGGGGAATGAATCCCCGACTGGTCCCTGTCCAGCCCGCAGACAAGTCAATAATAATTAGTAGGAAATGTGAACACATGAATTGCAAACTGTTCTTTTTATTGCAGTGGAGCATTTGGGCAATCATGTGGCCGAAATGAGGCCAGAGAGGTGTGTCTCACATACATGTTGTACGCACTGGTCATGCAATAATATTGAGTTATGATTTCCTTCAACAGGAAAAAATGGAAAGTATCTTTGAAGAACACAGAAGAGAAGTGCAGCAATTAGAAAAGAAATTCAGTGATGAAAATCAAGACCTCATACTGAAGAATCGTGCCCTGCGTGAAGAGTTGTCATCCTACAACGTAAGTGTGAATACACAGCCCAAACAATGCAGTACTAAGGGGTCCTGTTGTCATACCATCTCAGAGTGAGAAATGTCTCAGACAAAAGTTGTAGAGGAAATCAAATCACACGTCTTGTGTTTCATAACTCCCCCCCCCCAAAATCTTGCCCGTTATCAGATAATGTGGAAAAATATGGTAGAACCAGAGAGGCCACAGACGACAGTATAATGCAGCGCAGAAAACATGCTATTTTCATGCCGGACAACTAAGGCAAAACCACAGGTACAGACTCTTAATACTTACTAATGTTTAATGGTTACGCAAATGCGTCTCAGTGTTACCTTATATGTACATTGGCTGTCTTGTTTATTTATACCAACATTACCAAACCCATACATGGAGAATATGCCTTTGTGTTTATGGCAGTGTAACTTACTGCATGCTGCTACACCGGAACTGAAACTCTTACACCACTGTTGTTTAACCCACTCTTGGGTTTCCTGCAGCACGCGTATGACAGAAAATTGATACGAGTACACACAGTTGGTAGGAAATCTTGGAATAGTCTGTAGTAGAGAGAAAGCTAATTGTAAGGATCTTTAAGAAGGGAGATACGACATTGTGGACTAAACTCATGCAGCTCAGGGTAGGGAAGACTGGAGTAGAGCAGCCAATTTGAAAGTGAAAGGCAGAAGGGAGGCATGTATTCTTATTCTCTATATTAGACACAGATGACTAGTCAGCTTCATTCCTGGTCAAATTTACCGTGGCCCCACTGAGTATGAGGCTAGGTAAGAAAGAAGTCTATCGACCCACCATGAAAGATATCCCTGATTGGTCACTGTCCAGCCGGTACACAAGCCAGTAATTAGTGAACTGAACAAGATAGGCAATGCACATGTAATGTAACATCAAGGAGCATTCTCATAACCATTGATGCCAGGAAAAGCAATAAGTATTACACATTCTGAGTGTATGTCTGTAGCCTTATTTATCCAGCGTGCAAGGCGCATGCACCGTATTATATTGTCTTCTCTGGTCTGTCTGGCTGTGCTATATTTTTCCACATTATCTTATCAACGGTCCTTTTTTGTAAGGGGTTATTGAACATAAAGCACATGTTTAGAAATTCTCCACAACTCTGCCTGAAACATTTCTCACTGTAAGAAGTGAGATATTATCATAAGCGTACATAGATTTTTATGTAAAGTACCCGTTACTCTTCTCAGATTTTAATGAAACTTGAATTTTCTTGGCAGATTTTCAAAAAATAGTCCATTATAAAATTTCATGAAAATCTGTCCAGTAGGAGCAGATTTGTTCCATGCGGATGGACAGACAGACATGGGGAAGCTAATAGTCACTTTTCTCAAATACGTGAAAGCACCTAAAGATTGCAAATTGCACTTTTACTTCATTTATTATCCAGAATTTTTGTGGCCAAGCTGAGTTTAAAAATGTGTGTGTGTGTGTGTCTGATATTGACGTTGAACAAAGTTTGTACGGTTTACTATACAATGCATTGTCATATTCTTCCTCAGGAAAAACGTGATGATCTGCAACGTGCCAAGGCACAGATCACAGCAATAAGACGGAAATACTATATGGAGACTGGAGAACTGCAGCGTCAAGTAAACCAGCTGCGGGAACAAGTGAGAGGCGTGAACGTAAGTACCGCATGCCAACATCAGACAATGTGAAGTGCTAACGGATTGTCTTGTCTTGTCATAGGACAATCTGAATGCAAATTGTGCCACCCTGCCAATTCTTAGCCTGCGTTTCAAAGCTATGCCATCACAATGCCGTATGTGTAGCCGCTAAAATCACTGAAACTTCTGACTGCTTTTTACACATCTTTTGACCTACAACATATATAGAATTCCATTGAAACTGCACTTTGCAAGTTCCTACGTACGTTCTGTGGTCCTAACGGCACATTGTGCCCAAGTGATTGTCCTCTGGGCCCTTACACTGGGTAGTACAAAGTCTTTATGACGTTTTGGAGGAACATTCTGCCTCCATCTTCACGGCAAATGACCATGGCTCATGTGCATGCTTTAGAATTCAGTCACCTAAATATTTGCGCAGCGTGTCCCCCCCCCCAAAACATTGTATCAAAATAATTATACTACACACATAAAATCGTCAACACATTCCCTAAGTATTTGTTACTGCCTCTCCTGTATAATGCGTGGCAGTTTGCATTCTAATTAGAATATTTATGGTTTGTGTCCACAGGAACGACAGCCTCAGCACACACAGAGGCCAGAGACTGAGCGCCACAGATCG
>BLKM01000942.1:0-33173 GCA_013340265.1 Coptotermes formosanus
GGTACAAAAGTGTGAATACCCTGCATAAAGCAGATAATGTAATAATAATAAGAATAATAATAACGCAACGTACTTATCAAGGACAAACACATCGCAGCACACAATGATGCAGCATTCACTTTACCCAGATTTACCTTTATTTAATGCCATTATAATAAACGTTCCTTAATGTATTTATAAACGTTTGAACTGTACTTTGGTTCACACTGTATGAAATGGCAAAGACAGTTTAACAGAAGACGAAAGCACTGTCCCTAGTACCCTCACACAGCTAAAAATATCAGCTTGGAAAAAATTCGACACAACTCAAGTGACTACAGCCTTTGCTATGGCTACAACAAATTTCATTTCACAGCAAGACACGGCCTTTCATGATTCAGCATATCCAATAAGTTGTTTCTTGTAAACTTGTGCTGGAATGCTGATGGCACGAAACGTGGGGATTCGGAATCAGTTTATACGACATTCACTACGAAAGCTGAAGTGAGGTACAGGACAGTAGATTTTTCCTTGACAGACATTTTGAAATTAACACAGCGGAAAATTGGTACGGAATTTAATCAGCTGCTGCACCTAAACAGAAACAAAGGGGAAAGTGAAGGGTAGTGGAGGAAACTGACCGTATATCCTGTTTGCAAACTGTTGACTGACTTCAATTATTTGTGACTCTCTCACAGTATTGAATGATTGGTATGGGCACAGTGCTCCACATTACATATATATATATATATATATATAAAATAGTATCAACTACAGCCCGACAGCCGTCGCGAATAACAGCAAAGCGCAGTCATCTCGACTGTTTATTTCACCCAATGATTTTCGACATCTGGAGCAATAGTTCGAATAATTCAACAGGAATCTTTCCATTCTTATTCCTCTTCCGACAACATACGTTGGATACACATTGCAAAATAATTCAACAACTAAGAAAAAGTGTTGTTTTCTCTTTGCTCCAGGATAGGTCCTATGAGTATCAAGCCTTATATCAGTACTACGTGTATGCAATAAGGCGGAATGTACACAGGCAACCGATCTGGCCACTGTTTTCCGAACGTCTTCGACAAGACGTCTATAGAAATCACAATACTTATTAGGGTTTTAATTGCTACTGTAGGACCACGTACGTACTTTATTGCAGCTGCAGTGTCCGTAACTAGAGACAGTTATTCTCTGATGGTCTGAGGGGTAACAGTGTTCAACAGCGGAACATTACGTTGCCTAACATTAATCACTATAATAATAAATATGGACTCACTAGTATTGCATGGGTTTGTGTTTGAACCTTTGCGTAAGAATGAGAAAAATATGTTTTCTGGAACAACTCGTATTTCTTTCTGAGCAACTGTTGTGGCTTTCGATTAAAATGCGTAACTAGGTATCACTTCCAAAATCATTTACACTGAATGCCTACTTATTATGACTGGTTATCAATAGCGATGCTACCACTTGCAGAACGTCAGCATTTAGATCAAATTGGAGGTAATATTGCTGCATTAACCCTTTAAAGCCTAGCGGTACCTTTACGTACCACCAGGTTTAACATTAAAAAATTCTACCTGGTGCCCACATTGCGTTTATGTGTTCTGTACGGATCTCAGAACAAACAGCAACTTTTGCCTTATAAAACATTAAGAGATTGGTTTTTATAACCGAAGTGGAGAGTGTTTACAGCGCGGTACGCACTGAGTCCTTATATAAAACAGATACGCTTCGTCTTTAAAGGGTTAATGAAAATTAGTTTCTTAAAAACATTTTTACCATCCAATGACTTATTCCTTTGTTCTATATTTGATTTTGTAATTGAAGCACTATTAAATACTTCGTGGGTCAATAGCACGAACATCTATCCATCTCACAACTAAGTTATAGCGTGACACAAGCAGTATTGTTAGCTGTTCAAAATTCAGTAACAACTGTATCTACCACGACGTTTAACATACAAAAGCTCAGAATTTCCTCCGCGCAGTGTATTTGTGTATGCTGTATGGCTGCCACAAAAACAGCGATTACTTCCCTATATAGCACGGCCGGTCCTTACATTGGAGACCGTGAGTGTTTACTGTGACATAGGAAAAAACTTTTACACTATTTAGATTCAGTTTAGTCTCTAGACGGTTAAAATTACAACCACATAAGCGGCCTTACTCAGGCTCAGGTCGTACCTCAAAGAGAACACAGCTCGTCTCTATTGTCAAGGGTGATCATGGCAAGACATCAAAAACGTACGTGGGTCTTCACATAAAGTGTGGGATTCTAAAACAGTCGGAACGTATCGAAAAATCTTAGTAAAAATCCCAAACAGCAAATTTCACGAAAATCCTTCCGATGGAAGTGGCTCTGAAATATATATATATATATATATATATATATATATATATATATATGCGAAAAGCCAGACAGAAATGACGACGCTAAGAGTCACTTTTCGCAGTTTCTTTTTCTGCGAATGTTTCCACCAACAGGTAATGAAGGTAACAAGCAAATGGACTGAAGTTTAGACGGTTCACACTGTTGTTCACAATAATACGATGAAGTCGCATGTGATGAGAAAGTAGTTAACTTTCTTACTAAGAAATCGTCTGATTTTCCAATTCCCTTTTAAGCAAGGAAGAGCTAAACTTTGAAGCCAATACGAGATATTAGGCTTTCGCAGCGCTGAAATATAGGTCTCCGCTCGCCTCACATATTGCGTTTGTGTCACTGGGTAACTCGTGCCCGACATTTCGGCACATCAGGTGTAGTTCCCTCTTCAAGGGTCAAATTCCCAATGAGGAATCACTATACTCGTACATTTGACCCTTGAAGATAGGACCACCATGCTGTCCTGAAACATCGGACAACTATCGTGCACTGACATAGCGCAATAACCCAGGAGAATGCAAACGTTCAAGCCAAGTCAAATGATATTACATGAAGAGTATACTACTGTCAGCCAACTAGTTTTCCAACTACAAAAAAGGTTGGCTGAAGAGGTAAGGCTTTTGAAGGGCATTCGGGTGATGTCCGTTGTCAAATTCGACAGGAACGCCCAATTTAACTGACAGGTTCTCATTACATTCCTGAGCGTCTTGAGCTAAATACCGGAATAACAGTTTAATGTACTTCCCTAGCGACTGTTTTTACATCTTTCACAGTTCGATATTCAGTCATCCAAACGCTGCAATAATAAACCGAGTTACATACACCAGACACCTTTCAGATTTGAGGCCTACCGTTCTTTCAAAAATAAAAAAAAAATACTGTAAAGCACAGCCCTTTATACAATTATGGAAATGTACTCTAAAGATAATCCGTTTTTTTTTTCGCTTTCATAAGCAAGAGATTTCCCACCCTTCGCAATGAAAGATTTGTACGGGGCCAAACATAATTTAATATTGAAGTTAACCACGATGAAAGTTTTATTTACTGTTGAATGTGAATTCCCATGCGATAGCTATTCAAGGTTTTAAATGATTTCTAATTTTAACTGGCCGAGTATAACTAAATTCGTTACAGTGTCAGGTTTGATGCAATGCCGATCAGGGTATCATGAGTTTTTATCCACTCCCCGATTAAATTAAAAAGCAGGAACGGCTTCATGTCAGTGGATTTGAACATGTATTTATAAAACACTGCCTCCAGATTTCTCTTCAACAGGGAATACTTTCCCCCTACAAAATATCAATAGGCCTACGTTTTGCTTCAGTGTTAAAGTAACATATATGCACACTGTTTTATTATCTGAATGCATCCCCGTATGACACAGCCCTTCTGCTATAAAAACACTTCCCCTGCTGATAGGTTGAGAGTGCCTGAATTGATTCACACGACAGTCATGCAGCCCAGTGTGTGACTTGCATCATCAACGACGTATGACTCCCTTGCGCTAAATCAGCCAAAAGGAAGAGTTCTTCTGTCCATTTCATCGAATTTAAGCTCTTACCTTCAATCATGATATGGTTTTCCTCTGGTTTCAAATTCCCAAATTCTAACCATGTTTTAAGAAACTGGGGACAACTGAAACAGCATTCTGCATTAACCAAACCACGTATACAAAACCAAAAGACTTCCTACGCCATCCACTACTCACTTCTACGGACTAATTTAAATTGCGTACTCACAAAACTTAATCATATTTTCCGGAAATACCTTACGTTATGCGTAATAAAATTAGGCGTGCCAAGAATTTATGTCGCTCCCCCACACTTATACAGCACCACCTCTCAACTACACCCCACTAAGCTATGCTTAAGAAAATTAAAAAAAAGAGTCTTCTCCAACTTTTCTACAGTATCACAGATTCAAAAAACTTATGACAATTGACAGATGCAAAATGTCATTGTCCTGGTAGGGGAAACTGCCGGACGCACTCGGCCAACTGTTATGTGTTAACCTTTTAAAGCCTAGCGGTAACTTTACATACCACCAGGTTTAAAATTAAAAAATTCCTACGTGGTGCCCACATTGCGTTTGTGTGTTTTGTACGGGTTTCAGAACAAACAGCAACTTTTGCCTTATAAAACATTAAGAGACTGGTTTTTACAACCGAAGTGGAGAGTGTTTACAGCGCGGTACGCACTGAGTCCTTATATGAAACAGATACGCTTCGTCTTTAAAGGGTGAATACGTATATCACCGTTTTTTTTTGTTACTTATGCATCCAAACACTTCAAATTACGTCTTCAAAGAGTCGTTTAGAAGCAGGAAGTCCCTCTAACATCAAGACTGAGGCAGCACGTCTTCTAAAAACAGTAATACTTGTGTACCAGACTGTACGGTGCCATGTCCCTGACGCCAGTAAGATTCTAATCAAAGGGTGCAAAACTTTCCCAAAAATATAGTACCCACCTCAAAATTCTAGGCGCCAGAAGGGTGACATGAGCAGGTTCCTACTGAAGGCTCACAAATATGAGGCGTCACCGTAAAAAAATCAGTCCTCACGGAGACCTGGCGCCGGGGATTTGTTCACGCCTCTCATAATCCAATTTCTTGTCTACAATACGGAACAAACTCGAGACTTGACTTTTTCACAGAAGTACTGCTGAGGATTAAAGTCTTCTCTGATGTTACGCCGTCTCGAATGGTAAATACCAACATTTCGACGTACTATAACCGTTTCGTAACGTCGGTAATTAAATAACAGTTTACACGGCATAACAACCCAGAATACTTAGACCCAACGCCCTTGCACACCAAAATATTTAAGACGAAATGAGATTGAAATTTCAGCAACCTCAGTAACAGCGCCAAATTATGACACAGGGTGTGGCTAGTTAAACGCTGGTTGATAGGCTTACATAAAATTTATAGTGGAATAAAATTATGCCATGCTTTTTTATGTGTAACAACGGCCAAGGCACTTGCTTATAACTAATCGCCTAATTGCAAACCATTTCAACTGCGACCCTCTAATACACCAGTTGTTGTTCTACTCAGTGGTTATTGGAGATACTGGAGACAAAAGATGTAGTTCTACCATATTTATCTGCTGGAATGAAACTGTTGTTTTAACGTTTCAGCAATGACCACTGTCACACAAATGTGAATGAATTAAATTTTCACGCAGAATTATTCATCCACGGATCAAATAATGATTTGCCGAGTTTGATACATTTATCAGTAACGCAATAATCTTATTTTAAAGTACCGGGTGTTTCAGATGTTAGGTTATTTAAGGTATAGGGCTAAATAAACCTGCAGTGTGAAGTTAATTCTTAATCCGTTCCAAAATAACCGTTTGGTTTCTACGAAACAGTATTCACTGAACCGCTTTCAAACGTGCCGGACTATCGGAATATTTAGTAAACTTTTCAGTAGTTCAGATGACATAGCGTCGAAAGGTAGGATAATTGTCGATAGTGAACTTGAAAGTATGTGGGAGAAAATTGACCGTCGGTTAATTTGAGGCACTATCTCAGTATTTGCCAGAAGCAACTGGAAAAAACTGATGAAAATGCTGGAAAAGGACAGCCGAGTTCCAGGCTGATGTTTGAACTCAGGACCCAAAAAGTGCAAGTCCTACGAACTTGACTACAAAGGTTCAGCTAATACAAATAATGAAACTACGGGTTACAAGAACATTTCACATGCCACCGCGCGGGCGCATGCATATATCTGCAAACTTTTATACAATGCCATAAATTTCACACCTTCCTCTCCAACACACGTGGCGCGCTGGCTTACAGGAGTTAAAATTAACACACGGGAACAGTCATTTTGTAAATCTATTAAGAGTAAGACAAAAAGTGACTGCAAACATTTAAAAATTAAGACATTTAACATATGGCAAAATGTGATTACGAGCAAATCATAGATTACTTTAAATACAAGTACAACGAACCGTCCCACAAGGCAAGATTTTGACATATCTTTATCTCTATAAAATAGAATCAACGTGGATCTGCGAAAGACTACCAGATAAGCTGAAAAAAGCTGGGTTACTGGTAACAATACTATAGTTCAACATTCCGTTAAAGCACACATCAAGAGCAGCGACGTGTAAAACAAAATTTAATAAAAGGGGATCTTAAAATGTTCCTTTCCGTAAAATTTGCGAGAAATTATGGTAAAATGCAGTGTACAATTAGAAACAAGCTTTGCGAAATGTAAGATATCCCTGGACGGTCAACATGCACAATATTACTGACCATCTAAAATTAGTATTGGAAGGGGGTAAAACATATTGCGCCAATCACATGAAGTTTGTTACTTATTGCGCAATCTCGAAAACACTGAACAGTCTGTGGCCAGTACTGCGCACTATCCATCCAGTAACTGCCTGCCTGCCTGCCTGCCGAGCACTCAACTTGGCCAAAAAGAAACTTCCAGGTCTGCACAGGCATTTCCAGTGTCCCAACAGCGTACCGTAATGGACAAACGCTGACTGCTGTTGACGGCTTCTCGCAGATTATAACTGCACTTGGCAGCTGTAGGGGTAACAGTTTTGAGTGGCTCATCAAATGACAAACCATCCAAACGCAGAAGATATTTGTAGTCATTTGGCTCACAGAAACTTGTCTGTCATAAGATTTAGTGTGTGTATTGTAGTTTCGTTTGTACCATTCTTTGGTCCAGCGGCCAATATCTCTTTTTTAAACACAGGATTAAAGCAACTGCCACACAGGCAGCATCAGTATTATTCAACGTCCTTCTTCGTTCTTACTCACGATTAAAATAATACATTCCACAGTAATATTTAGTCATTCACGGTGAACAATATCGCACAATATTAATTTTAAGAATAAAATACTCAGCAATGGTACCGATTTTCAGCTTTGAAAGATGGGTACCTTAAAAAACGAAGCGTACTTCCTTATCATTAATAAAGAGTTCGGGAAATAGCGAAATTTGAAAACACAGCTACTCTCATGTAAAGATGTAAAATCCGAAATGTCGCCTTCCCTCAGGTTCTCATAGACTAGCATAACATCCTTCTAAATTTCGATGAAAAATTGTAAAAATGAACAACCTTCCTCCACGATATCTACCCTCAGTCACTTGAGAAGCTTTGGAAAAATAGCTGCCTACGTACATACAGAACAAATAAAAGGTTGTGCAGAAGAACAAACTGCAGACGCACCTACTTTATCCTTTTTCAGTTGCAAACAGAGCACGACAATGATCATTGCCCAGCTCACCAAGAAACAAGAGCGATAATTTTATAAGTTATAACTTTGCCAAGTATAACAATCTGCGTGATTTTTTCTCAGATACAAAGCAACACCGACAGGCATTTGGACATTTCATTTTCTTCCTCACCACAGTGAATTCTACTTTGTCCCTGCACACTTTAAAGCAGTTCCTGTATTATAATACACAGCCTACAACTGTACTGAATGACATCAAGTAAAAAACAATGACAACTTTCCCAGCCACTGTATATGCAATACAAAGCTTTTGCTTCTAATATACCGTACTGACCTTCATCCTCCACAATTATATAACAGCTGCGAAATAATTTTCACCTCCAGCTACGGTTTCTACTAAATATGTATCTACTAAGCCAGTATTAACGCTGTAAGTCATTTTTAAATTGAATATGCATGCATTTGTGTTCGGCAAAGTTCGAGGCTGCAACGCCGACTAAAGCAACAATAGAGAAACGTTTATCTCTCAATGCCTCTGAATGAAATAGTGGTATACCCGAGTCCGTACTCATAGCCATACGAATGGCCTGCTCTATGGGGACAAAGTAACAACAGAATTTCAACTTTTATTCGACTTGTATGTATGTTGAATAAATGTGGTGAATACATATAAATACCTGTAATTATGTGTTCTCCGAAAGGGATACTTTAATTTAGAAACGTATGGAAATTCATTTTGTAACCTGTAAGCACTGTCCATCTTTTAATAAAGAAAGACGTATAACTTATACATTAATTCCTGATTTTCCACTCGGTGATTTATTGTTCGCTAATTGGCAGAATGATATAGAAACGGAATCTGCGGGGAAATATTATTTCATGAAACAGAGAAACATGAATTTCTTTACACAAAACATTCAACATTAAATGCAAAACAGGTTCCTAACAGATGTTTTTATTCTGTTGGGTAGTGATTTTATAATGTTCGAACGTTTTCCAGTGTTCTACTAATTACACCGAGATAATTATAAAAGGCAAATTCAGGAGCCTGGAAGAAAATAACAACGAATTAAATATGATATTAACGAATACATCCAGTTTATTGTTAACGCAGAATTATTTCTCTCAGAATTACACTCACACCACAGGTTGAGATGGGAGAAGGTAAACAAACATCCTGTATACCGCCCTGCCCATTCAGTTGCTTTCACAATCTAATACCTTTCTTTCTTGTTGAATTTATATCCGGATTAGCATGACATAGTGATGTAACTACGCAGGAAATTTTCTTCTGTGAATATTCAGGAGTCAAGGTGAGAGAATTCTGGAAATTATAACTGACTAGTCAAGGGCGTGTGCGTCACAGGGAATGTCAGAATGTTGCTGTCATTCTTGTGACAATACGGACGCTTTTTTTAGGAGAATCTGAGGGATGAAGTCAAGCAACTGGAAGAAAATTAAAGAATACAGCTGACTTGAATTTTTAAAAGTACGTGCAGATTTTAGTACTTCGTTTATCATTTCTGTTTTCATTCCTCGGTGAAAGCCACTACAGGAGAACACATGGCACTGCTAAGCTACACAATACATGCATGTCACTTTCAGCCTTATACGCTCATATTCGCACTTATTATTAATAATTAGGGCAATCCTTTTTCGATAAATTTTGTATTTATATGTTGTGATAGCAGAAAGCTCTAATTTCACATTTACACACGAAAACAAAATCAGAAGAAAGTACCCAGTACTTCTGTTCCCTTCCACTTCTTTGTTTCTTTGTTTCTTTGTTTCTTTCTTTCTTTCCTTCCTTTTCTTTCTCTCTTTCTTCTTTCTTCTTTCTTTCCTTCTTTCTTTCTTTCTTTATTTCTTTCCTTCTTTCTTTCTTTCTTTCTTTCTTTCTTTTTCTTTCTTTTAGAGAACCTATTTTATAGTCAGACGGATGCGCTGTCTCGGGTCACACCAAAAGAACCTGCAGCCGGTAATTCCAATTTAAATATGCATGGAATACGAGGCGCTACAACAGCTAGCAAATCGTGACTTACAACGTAACCTCTTCTATTTAGGGTGATTGGAAAAAGGGGTCCGTTTATAGCTCGGCATGCATCCAACCTGTAATTCAGCAGTATCCATGTGCTCTCAAAGCAACTTTGATCTCCGTACAATTGCTTCGACTTTCTTCTGTCACTGAAAACGTACAGAAGCAGCGTACAATATACGAACACCTAAGTTGTACAAAAACACCAATCTTGTTACAAGCTGTTTCCCGATTACAATTAAATTTATGTTACTGTATATTTACAGGCCAAGAAGACTTGAGAAATACAGACAGCCTAATATCAAAATTTCAAACTCATACGGTTTCTGTTACTGCGGTGGAAAAAATTGCACAGACTTCAAAAACTCATGCTCTTTACCAAGTACTTGGTGACTCAGTTACATTAGGTTACACGTGCGATTTCCAACGGTGCTCAGTCTTGTAACAGTACATCAGTTCCCACCACTGCGACAGCAGTCCACTACGTGTACTCGGAATGAACAAAGAGTTCTCAGTGTGTCATCTTCAGGCAAGGTAGCGTCTTGCGCTACGCGTGATGAAAACGGCACATGAACATGCAACAGTGACTGTCACGGCACGCAACGACACTTCTCTTAAATTATTGTCACTATTCCTACATAAGTTATTCATCCAGGGCATTTAAATAGGGCATCGTGCATGAACAATTAAACGCCACCTTAACAAGTATCCCATGTAATATGGCTGGAAAGCAAGTAAATATTCTCAAAGAAACAGAGCCGTTCGACCTGAATTCATGGACGTTAAAATCGTAAATATAAAACTGACGACACAAAATTATTTCATTCACTTGCCAATAAAACGAAGAACTGTTACTATCTGGCTTCACTAGCCTACTTGTGTTCCTTCATACATTGATGCTCGACGTGCTCCATTGGATATAACATGGAATAGACATTACATATAACGTTTTACTGGCACCGAAAGGTGAGCTTCTGGTGTGTGCAGAACGGAGTGGAACTGATCTGTCTGCACCTGTCTACTCAGTATCAACTTCAGTGTCAGGGGCTGCTATATTTCAGGAAGCGGATCAGCTTGTCCCCATTTCTAACTTTGTAATTGTTTTTCTGTCGTACTTCTTGTTTTCATTGCCTTGTTGTTGTTATTATTTTCTCGTTTCAAAAGCCTTTTCTGCCCGGTACTTCTCCTCTTGAACCAACGGCAATCCCCACCGCTCTGACGTCAAGTTTCAGACTGCAGTGCTTCCCGTGTTATGTGTGATGTTCCGAGTACAGCTGTCTCCTGCAGTGAATATATTATTATTATTATTATTATTATTATTATTATTCCTTGAACGATACGTTCAGAGCGGCCATAGGCTGATTTAAGTTATTATTCAGGAATGTGGCTGTAGAAACTAGGGAAAACCACAAAAAATCTCAGGGTAGCCTGTCTTCGGGTCGCAAATTCAAGTCTGGACCACCGGACAAATTATCACCTGAAAGCGACATTATTATGTTAACACGTATCATAATCATATTCATTATCAGCAGCAGCAGCAGCAGCAGCAGCATGTATTTTGCTGCGGCCATAACGTTACACTTTCTAGCCGTAAATATCATACTGAAGTAGCGTTTGCCATGTGGATCTAGTAAAAGCCTTAAGTTATCTCCCCACACAGACCATCAATAAGAAAAGAAAACAGGAGAAATCGCGATACTGCTTGGATTCAGGCGGTACCTGTTTCTCACTACCGAACGATAATTTGTAATAATACTGCAGGCTAGTCTATGATGCATTTTAATGAATGATTCAACTTCTGATACAAAACGAATCCAATTTACTACGAATAAGTAAGTTCTACTTGGATAAACTAATTCATTACTGCAGGATGGTTTAACTGCCCTCTTTAAAGGAGACGTCAACTCTTAGTTCATATTTATATTGAGGAAGGCTCCGGAGGTCAAAGTACATTTTATTCCATTGTTTAACGCCAGCTCTCCCCGGACGTAAGCAGCCATGCATGAAGCTAGCCGCTCTCCTTCATTTCAAGGCAGAAGTTACGAATGCAGGAAGCCTTATCTCCTCTCCCCCGTATGTCTTGATGGCGTACTGCTTGAGCATGCATATATATATATATATATATATATATATATAAAACTTTACCTTTACTTCATACATTGTACTGGGGTATGGCTTTCAGTTAGTCTTCCATTATGGCGGTGATTTAATGAAACACTGAACTTAAAAATAGGAGAGGTTTTACAACAGCCCTGCACCTCAGTACGGGGTGTATCTGAAACGCTTGGACAAACTTATTCAAGAATGAGTTTTTCACATCAAAACAAAGAAAAAAGTTCATATAAACACATGTCCGGAAATGAGTGGGTTTTCAATTTAACTGAAAGATTACATTCAGCAGTAAATACCTTAACTATGTAATATTTTCGTGATTTCAGGCTTCCGCCGCAATGTTGATGAGATCTGCGCTCTTCTGGGGTGTTACGCAACGTCGAGTGGTAATCCTTTACCGACGTTTCGGGACAACGTATCGGTTCCATCGCCAAGGGTCAAGAAGCCCAGCGATGCAGCTTCATTGGACTTCTTGACACTTGAAGATGGGAACGACACGTTGTCCCGAAACGTCGGTGAAGGATTACCACTCGACGTTGCGTAACATCCCAGAAGAGCGCAGATATTATGTAATATTTTACTTAAAACTGACATAATACCTCTATGTACATGTGCCCAATTTAGTAACAGTTAAAGGCCTTACTGTTTATCAAATCACAATTCACAACAAATGCTCAAGATGTCTTCCACCTGAATCAATGCACGCATGGACACGTCTGACCTTGGACTTTCACACCCTTTCAAGGTCCGGGGGGGGGGGGGAAGGGGGATTGCGGATGCTTTCACAGGCATGAAAAATAGGTTCGTGAGGTGTTTCTTCATTTTCAACTGAAGCTTGAATACACTGAGGGTTTCAAGTGCGTCCACAGACAAAAACCTAAAGGACTGAGGTCGGGTGAACGTAGGGGCTGTACCTAGAAATCTAAGAGTTTGCGGACATATATTGATATAAACTTTTTCCCCTTGTTTTGGTGTGAGAAGCTACTCCTGATTTTTCTAAGCACTTCAGGTACAACCTCTATACCGATCACAGGCGGCGCCAGGGGTGAGCCAGGCTGTACCGTGGCCCACCTAAAAATAAAATACCCCACCCGCAGTCCTACCCACTGGCCCACCCTGGCAGAATTCGACCCAAAAAGATGTTACGTCGCTAGATATAGTATAATCCAACTGGCATCATCTCAACGGTATTGGTCTCATTAATTTAACAATGTTATTGCCGTATCATATTTTAGCGACCCGCAAACACTGTACAGCCTTAATATTGAAAGATTATAATCAGTGTTTTGTAGAATATATTAGTGTTGCATTAAACATTCTGACGAACATCCGTTGGTCTCGTTACCAATGCCGTCCTCTGCTACGCTCACTGCGCGTAGGCAAGAAACATTCCTACGTAACGGACCGCACGGTCAAACTGTCGAAAGCAATCTACGTTCTACGTGCCCCCTCCAAATGAAACCTCTAACAGTCACAGCTGAACTGGGTATGGACTGCATTCCCAGAAAGCACGCCAAGTTCCTCCCCGCTTTTAGTAAATACAATACACGTCACCCTATAAAATTATTAGCTACAGAATTTGGCTTAATTTTTAATGCTACACTTAGCGACAAACCGGTGAATAGCATTTCAAATACTCGCTATTGCCTTGTCCTGTTATTACTTCGCTGTTGCAGCAACCGTTCTTTACGGAGAACTCACAGTCAAATAAAAATGTAATCCTCATTCTGTGAACAGTCTGCGTGCTCTATCCACATTGTCATAAGGCTATTTATGATAATTTTTCGAAAAACAGCAATAAAGAAAAGGAGCTGAGAACGAGTTCTTTACAAGGGAGGAGAGTTCTGGGCAAAAGGTCGCGCGAAAAGTACCGTAACTTAACAGTTTTAGACAATTCAAGTGCTCATATGAACAAGTGTGATGTACACAGAGCTATCGATGTGTGTGAAAATTAAATAGTAAACAAATACAAAACGTGCCTTTCAGATTTGCCACTGACTGTCTATCTATATGTCCACCCTATTACTTAGGATTCTGAATGGTAAGTATGTTTCACGAATTTAAACATAATAAAGCAAATCTTTGATCACACTGTCCGCATTTACGCATTTCAGAAGCACGCTTGTTTTCATGATATAATGTAAAAGACTCTGTGTATTTTATTTCAAACAGCTGGGCCCACCCAAACACATGATGGCCCACCCCTGTCGCACGCGGAGCAGAAGTCTGGCGCGGCCTCAGATAGTGATTTAACCCTTACATCCTAGCGGTTAGTACATATGCCGACAGTTTAACAATTAAAAAATCCGCATTTTGCCCACACAGTGTACTGCTGTGTTCCGAGTGGGTTTCAGAGTAAACAGTCACCACTACCCTACACAAGATTAAGCGGGTGGTCGTTGTATAGTGAACACACACTTCTCTGTGAGGTACGAAATGGATCTTTATACATAATGCAGCTCCATTTTGGTCTTCAAATGGTTAAAGGTTACAATGAAAACAAGAAAATATAAACGTTTCCATCAGAACCAACGTGTCAGCAAAATAAATAGGAAACATTAATTGCTATATATGAAGATAATTACTTGCTTTCGGGATGATTTCTATGAAGGGCAGTCAATACATAATCAGTTAACTACCACGTTGGCCACCTCTGGTCTAGTTAGGTTTCATAAACAGCAAAGACAGAAAAGAAAAGAGCTTATACAAGGCTCAAATTGAAAGCAAATAGCGGCATGTAGGTGAAGGGGAACCCAGTGAACTCGCAACTGGCACTGTGTGTGTGTGCGTGCGTGCGTGCGTGCGTGTGCGTGGACACAAGTAGAAGCCCCAAAAGGCTCCTGTTTCAACCCTCCTCGTAATTAACTTCGCCATATGCAAACACTAACTCTAGCCTGAAATTACAGTCAGTGAACAAGCGGGTCCTACCTCTGTTCAAAGGGTCAAAGAATCGAAACCCGAAAAATGTTTTATTTAACTGCAATATCCTTAGCATTAGCCACGTCTTTACTCCACTATAGTATTCCTTTCTTACTTACGCTTCAGTCATAACTCGGTATTATCCAGAGTCACCTGCAATTACCTGCAACGCAGTCATTTGTTGGTACAAACGTGCAAAATAAGCACTGGCTATTCCTACCATCACGTTATTACATCGTAATATTTAATTTTCGCAACAATTCAAAATATCCAAATCTCTAATTCTACGCGGTGTTGTGTACAGGAATCAAACACGGCTTCTGGCTCTAAGACAATAAAAAATATTGTGGATGTTTAAGCCGACATTTTGACGGCAGTATAGTCTCAAGAGAAAATACGAAAATTACATAATGTGTGGCGCCGTAATTCTTGCTCCACGCAAACCAATAGCACGGTTCAATGAAATTTTCTCGGGCTGACAGCCGCGTCAAATAATTTAAATACGTCGACGTTTCGGAGACTATGTCTCCATCCTCAGGCGAGTAGGGAGGAGACGAAGGCAGACGGAGTCAGTATCCGAAACGTCGACGTGTTTAAATTATTTAACGCGGCTGTCAGCCCCAGAAGATTTCAATGAATTTTGTTGCCGCGAAAAGTTCAAGACATATATCACTATTAGGGTGATTAGACAAAGTACGATGAGATTATGGTTAAAACGGAAGTAGAAAAATACGATGGGTGTGGGTTGAATTAACCTTTTAAAGCCTAGCGGTAGACAGCTCTTGTGAACACACTAATGAATTCCTTGACTGACTGAGAAACTATCAGTTTTTCATACAGCGCGGCGTTGCGTGTAGCTATTTATTTATTTATGATAACAGTGTTACGAAAAAATGGCACGACAGCAGATAAGAAATTCGTATAGTATTGCACTAAAAAACCTTAAAGAGAGAAGGTAATTTAGGATAGTTGGGCGTTGACGGTAGGGTAAAACAACACGGATGTTCAATAAACATGGTGTGGAGGTATGGAAGACCTTAGTCAACCTTATCAGCAACAGACACGGGCACATACAATTCAGAACGCTATATAGGCGGACAATTTAATAACAGATACCCAGTATACAATATATCCTTTCAAAGACGGAAATGTTTACATTTTAAAGCTCCTATCAACAGTACGTTACGTGAGCGTAGGGTGGGAAATAGCACTGTACGTCACACTTCAGAGCCATCATAAAGGCTGATGTGTTCTCACTATATACACTGTATATTCTAGTTAACGTGCATCTAATCCTCTGTAAATTCGACACAAAGCAAAAATGTGTACGTCTTTCGTAGCCCACATAACCACGTTTCCTAAGAAACCACGTACGTGTTACTCAGCGCACCTAACTAACCCACTTAGTGGCAGGAAACGTGTTGTGCAATACTCCTCAAACCGTATATTTATACTTTAAGTTAAACTTACGTCAGTACTTTAAATAGCCATTTTGACTGACGTCTACATTTAAAAGTGTGTTCTATGCGAAAATAACACAAAAAAGACGCATAAATAAGTAGATATATGGCGAAATACGTTATCACTTTCAGGGGGTGAGAGGGCTGTTCAATGTGAGTACACAGTCAAGATAGGCCCATCAGGCCAACGAGACCTGACATAATTTTATAACAAACGGAATGATTACAATCATACACAGCCTATTCCAGCACGTAGTGTTTTGGGAAATTACAATTCCTGGCTGTACCCGAGCGAATAATTCGCGCGTAGATGCATTAAAATATTTAATCACCAACAAATACAGCACCTGAAGCAAAATAAACATTAAAAATGGTACTTACTCATTATTTATGCTGGGTAATTTCTTTCGCAAATAAACGGATCATAAGCAACGTGTAAATTAAAGATTCCCAGCACGTGTAAATAAGAAACAAAACATTGAAATGGTCCGTCCTGCCTCCGCGAAGGACAGAGGAAATACACAAAATGTGGTATCTCTCCTCAGTATCTGCTTGAGGCAGCACTGTCAATGTCTAACGTTAGCATTTTTGTTAAAAACGTTTTTTAAAGAAGGAAATAATAAAGACAACGGAATTTCCATGAAAGTCGAATCACACGCATTCCAAAAATGTATATCATGAAAAGATCCGTTCGGTATTTGTGCAGATTATTATTTCGCAAACATCAAAGCATTAATATGACTGACAACTTAACTAAGACAAAGGAGGAAACTTCTTAAAAAGCGATCTGGGTAAATATATCACTTCTACCGGCGTCAAAATTATTTGCAAAAATTAACATTACTCTAGTTACTAGATCCTACAATTATTACGCTGAAACATGAGACTCAACTTAAAGCACTCGTCCACAGGTTACAGCTGGAACAAAAACGAAAGCACAGCTTTATTTACAGTGGAAAGACAATATTCGAATTTGGTAAAAGTTTGACGGGAATAGTAAACAAACTAATAAATAAATAAATAAATAAAAATGTATAGAAATAACTCTAAAAGATGAAGTGGTTGTTCTTCAGGGTTATTGTATATTCTATTTAGACTCAACAGATAAAGAATAAACCATGCACTTCTAGGATAAAAAAGACCGCAACGGAAAAACATACTCCAGGACCTTTGTTAATTCCATAATTAACGCTGCCAATAAAGAAGTTATAACAACATATCCGTGCCAGTAAGTTCGCAAACTGAGGCCAAGCATGCACTACAGCATGAAGTGTCTTCAGGTTCGGCACTGGTTTTTAAGTTCGACACTGTCGGGTGGCATCATATTTTTGTGCAGTTTGCAAGGAACGAAGGAGACAGACCGCAGAGTGCAAACTTCTTAGGAGACTTCAACCTTGTGGCTGAAATTCCGACCATGTTCTTGCGATTCCAACTCACCGCTGCAATCAGGTAAAGTGCTACTGCTTAGTCACGCAGACACTTTTCCCACACACACGTACACGTACCACACAGACAAATCCGAATGACGCTGTTACGCTCCGCGGTAATGATTCATTCATTACAAAAATAATATGTGCAACGTTTTCCAACCAGTAAGATGTCTTTCACGCATGCTGCGTTTGGGCAGAAATTTCTACTCCCATCTTCGCTTGACTGATTGTTTTTATACCGACAGATATTTTGTGTTTAAGATTTTTGGCGATGGTTGAGACCGCACCTGGGACGTTTTGGCAAACTGCCTTTTTATGTCCTTAGCAGTCCTTATGGTAACAGACATTTCAAGGTCTTTTGTTTTAAGATTTATAGTGGTAGGTGGAATCGAAACCAGTACCTTACGACGGAAATAAGGGCCAAATTGGGAAGTATAAAGCGAATGCACAAAGGTTGCTGATTTATTTATTTATTTGTATTTTATTTTATTTAAAATGGCTATCATTCGCAAACTATACGATATAGTGGTCAATTACAAACCAAAAATAATGCTGAATGGAAAGTGATCGTGTCTTAATTTAAGGCGCCCCGACGGCATTTTCCTGGGAAGGTAGAACCAAATGATCACACGCTATGCCTCGTTGGTTAAGTGCCTCAATCAAGACTCGGACCGGGCATCTACCAAGTACAAAGTACGATGCCTTACAGCTTTAGGATCCAAGTGCCTTACATGTGTCGTTAAACGACGCTGTCAGTTGTTAAGGTCACATAGCGTCGGTGATTGACGGATGAACGAGTACGGAGCACTGGTTCAATGACACTGACAGAGAAAAGCCTCAAGTATGCGAAAAAGAACTTCTCCCTCTGAAACTTTGCCCACTACACATTCCACACAGCCTGGCCTGGGATTGAATCCAGACGCGTGCCATGGCAGGCCTTGTGAGCATCCAACTTGCTGGGACCTCCCAAGTACCCATCATAATACTGGTACTGTGTTGTAATGTGAGGAAGCAGGAAGTTGGGCTTGTTGTGTGCATTAACAGCAACGTGAACTGATCATTATTAGCTGTCTGTACACACACTGCACATCCACCTGCAACAGCGATGTCTAGACAACACGGCGGTGTTATCTTCCAACCAGGGAAAGTAATGTTTCCCTTGGTACCATCTGAGTAATGTCATCCAACTTACATTCGAATATATAATCTAGTTATGCAACTTACCTATAAGCTAACTTAGACCCGTGGGGTACAGACAAAAATGCAACCACACATAAATGTAACTTCACCTCAAAATACTGTACTTAGGCCATCCACTTGTGTATTGGTGTAACTGTGGCTCTGAATGTGGTGGTTGCAATACAGCGCGCCTGGAAGCTACAGTTCACTGACTCGAGACACGTTAAAAATCGTGCAGTCGAAGTCTTTAGAAAGATACGTAAGGAACGCAAATTACATCGGACACTATTTTAAGATACAAACAGCTGCAGCCCCAGGGAGTAAACGAAACTCCTCGAAGTGTAAAATACGGTTTAATAAAAAAGGAAATTTTTGTTCCTCATTCAGTAGTATAACAGACACTTGCCTTATTATAATTTAAGTGTCTTATTTATCTTCTTGTGTTTACGTCATATTAACACATTACTTCCTGAACTGTGGGCACAATGAGAAGGAAACTGTAAGATGACGAAAATAAAGGAACGTAAAGAAATATTCATGGCATCTTTTCCACAAACATGGTGTAGTCAGTAAAATAAACGTAGGAATACCAGTTTTTAACTAAAATGAAGTACGTATACACAAACAGAATGAACTCCATATAGGATAACTATTAGAATGGCAAAATCGACAGACTTGTAAGCCGGAGGAGATGCTGTCCATGCATGTTGGGTAGCAAGCTGGGTTGTTCGGTGGCTTTCATCGCGAGCAGACTGGAGCTTCAAGGAAGGCACACCTCACCGCAAAAAGAATGTTCGGGAATAACCAAGTGCGCCTAGGTGTGGATTAGCAAATACCCGCAAGGCGCAACACTTCTGGCGTGTTCGTTGTTACCATCCCTAATTTTTGGGAACACCTTAAATGCAGTGCCAACGCAATCTCTACACTGTCGGCACATTTAAAAGTTACGCTGAGATCGTGATTGTTTCTTCGACCTCTCTGGCTCGCCCTCATTTTTGCACGTATTTCGTAAACATCGAAACAAAGTGTTTATTCGCGTCTCTTTTAAATTGCAAGACATCGTATTTCGTATACTTAGCTCGTACTTGCCTCGTAAAAGGCGAAATGTTTATACCGTCAGTTGTTTCTTAGACCTCATTTCGCACCTCACACAGAAATCGACGTCTCAACTATGAAAACCAGTCGCATGAATGTAGGAAAGTCTGCAAGGAAAGTTTCCATTTTTTGTATGATTTTGGCCAAAGTCGTAATGTGCCCACAAAGTTTAGTAAAAATACCACACCTGAAAGTTCACAAAAATCGATATAGTGTGACTGACATTATTCCATGCGGACAAGACGGACGGACACACATGTTAAGTCTACTATTCGCTGTCTGCAACCGCCTTGCGAAAGCGCCTAAATAGATACTGAAGAAATGGGATATCGACAGAGGCCAGTGACTGCCGCTTCTTTATAGGCTAACGAATATTCAGGCGCCATTAAAGTAAAGGACCGTACAGCTAAAGGCAGTTTTAACCTCGATGCATGGCGGTTAGTGATCAGCTTGAAATTAGGGCCGTTTTAACCCTTGGAAAGGTCCTCGTTCCCGATAGCTAGCTGTCAGACAGAAGGCTGGTTGGATCGCAGATCCGATTTGGACACTGTAAAGAGAAACACGTATTGCCCTGTCGGGAATCAACCCCCGATTCTTCTGTCGTCCAGTCCTCAGCCTAGTCACTACACTGACTGAGCTACACGGACATCATTAACAGCGAAGAATTTCTTAAATACCGGAACAAACACCAAAGCATCATGAAATATTCCGCTCAATGGAGTCACAGTTAATTACAATGCAGTATGACGCAAGCCTCTTTCTATATAAAACAAACACACCTGCTTTATTACCACAGGTATAATTACATCATTAAAATATCCGAATAGTAACGCCAACTTTATGATGTGTAAACAATTATACTTCTTGAATGTTTGAAATACCCTGAATTGCATGTCAGCGTGTCTTCTCAATTGTACGTATACTTATTATAGTATTGGATGAAGTACTGGGTTGCTCCACTTCTTAAGGGTGAGTTGCCTCAACACACAATGGGTGGTGCACGCGAGAACAATCCCGCCATCTACTACTGACCTGGCGTCGCCAAGGGACACAAAACAACCGGTGGCCTGCATTTAGTGATTGAGTTTCCGCACGCAAGTGTTCCTCCCTGGCATGTTCTTACCTACCCTGAACCTATCTCCTTCACACAATAAGCCACTGACTCATCTCGTTAATACTGCCAAACCCTGCATCTCGCTTTGGGTGGATTCTATACACGTGACCTGAAAAGTACTACGCTATCCGATAGCCTTGCATCATGACCTTAAGTCAAATTACAATTCCAGACGCTCTGCTTCATAATGAGAAGCTACATGATGTAATGTCGGTCAGTCGTTATTTAAACAAGATATATCAACTGTGAATGTAATTTTACATCGAATCATATGGGTTGGTGACAGTGCGCACTAAAACAATAGGGACCGTGCAATGCATCCCTTCTTGACAAGTTGGAAGTCACTCGACTTGTCCAAAACATCTCTGCATTTTATAAAACCCAAAGGTTTATTACCGTAATCACGCGAGCCCCCAAAATAACCTGTAATGAGCCAGATACGCCCTATATCCGGTCGAAGTAATTACACCCAAATTTCTTCTAAGACGCACTATGCTCCTCGCGTTCCTAGAACGGAAAATAACTAGGCTTATGGAATCACCACGCTGGCAGTATGTAGCTGAATTTCAAGTTTTCAATTAGTTGACCGATTTTCACGAAACTTTGTATGAATGTTATAGTGCCATTAGACAACACAAAGGCTATAAATTCGTTAACGCAGCCTCAGATGGCTAAGCAGTTATTTAACGAAGGTACCTCGAACAGTTATTGCATTTAGAAGAATGTTAGTGAATTGGGATATTTAAGTGAATGCGGAACGATCAGGTAGGAAGGGCTTGTGGTCCGTCTTAGGACACTTATCCTGAGATCAGCTTCAACAGACTGAGGAAGAAGGTAAGGACCCTCGGCTTGACTAGTCGGGATAGTTCGTAATAAGTCATAAATGTTGCCTCTTAAGCAAACGTGTTTGGTAGTATGCAGACAGCACAGAATGTGGAGGGCGTATGCATTTTTTGGTACGCTGACGTGACAGATACCTGCACTTTAACGCCAAGTTTCTGTACTTTGCTGCAGTTCAAATGATTTTGCTTCCTTTCTCACAATAAAACCGACTCTCAGTTCCACCAATGGCTCCGATGCGAAGAGAAAAATCCATTTGATGTCAGAGAACTGTCGAATGTTACGAACGTAGAAACGAACGATGGAGCCATTCTGGGTAATGACTTTGGGTAAGCAATAAAAAATGTTGCCGATCCCGTAATAAAAGGGAACATCCCACTGAGATACCGCACCACTGAGCTTCGAATGTAAATCTGCAAACAGGAAAGTGTGCAGGCAGGCAGTTTCTAGCACCTTGCATTTAGCGTCAGATGTAACGTTCAACTGTCGTCAGCTTGCAAATGCTACCGGTATATTTGGAAAGAGAGGAACAGTACACCAAATGAAGAAAGAAGTTTGGCTTTGAGTCCAAATTTCAAATGTTATTTTTTGTGTCTTAAACTTTAATTCTAGAGTCGAGCGCACTACTATGAGATCCTCTTCCGTTATTTTTTTGTTTGAATCTGCTGTCAATAGAAATTTATGTAATAAAGAACGGGAGCTTAAAATATTTAACAGGTGGAGGTTAAGAAATTATTCACTCATAAATGCGCCTTCAACAGGTCTTCGGATAAAGAATATGGACTATTAAAATTGCCCTAAAGAAGGAATTATTCTTGTGCTAATCGTGAAATCCCTTAGAGTAACAGGCTACTTCTTCATTAATTTTTGTGCTGTATGCTTTTGTTTGTACCGTAATGCAATTGCATTTTAAACTGTAACATTCTGTATCTGTAGGTAACGTCACGAATACATGGTCGGCACAATACTTCTTTTAAAAACTGCATAATCTGCATCAGCAATTATAACATTATTAATGCTGTTTCAGATGTGGCTTCTTATTATCGTTTTTCTATGTCTTTTCTTTTGCTGTTTGCGTACTTTCTTGTGCCCCTGTGCTTTCTCTGTAATTGGCTTTACGGCTGTTGTACCAGTGCATTAATAATAAATAACTTATTATTATTATTATTATTACATTGCATAGTCTGATTCAGAAGTGACAATTTAACACGTTCGTAAGCCATTCAAAATAGGTATTTTCACTGGAAAAACCTACATTTATTCATTTTTAATCCTTGTTCCTTGGAGTAACAACAGGTTCCATAAAATAAAGACATGATTATGTAAACTGCCAAGCTGGAGTTCTGGTTATATAAATTTGTTTACGTATGTGACAGAGAAATGGAAAGAATGAAGATACAAAGGAAGGAACAAAGACAGACGACATGGAGGAAGGGCAAGGAGAAAAAATTCGTAACTTAATTATATGCGTGCGATATAGATTTCAGCAAACGCTTCCTGTCAGAAAATTGAAGCAACATCCTGGACGTTCATTATTGCTCCACTTCCACTTCTAAAAGTCAATGAAGTGAATGGTGAGCTATTAATCCGGTATTCATACGAAAGAACCGAACTCCTCCACAGCATTAGGTACTAAAACACGTAGGCTACATATCGGACCCCACAGAGCATGCAATGTTCAAATTAAGCCTCTGTTGTACTAAGCAGTATGAAGAATGCCACACAAGGCGAAGTTCGAGGAACAAATGACGGTATAGAATTACACCTTCGAGCGGAAGAGACAGGAGAGTATAATTACATAAGCAGCTGGAAAAGAGAATGGACCTTTTATTACAGTAAACAGTTTTCATTTGGGCAACAAATTATTTGAAGGGTGTGATACCGGAGCAGACGTTGTGCTCCTAATGCTATAAAACTACGAACACTTATGTAGCTTTTTGCGTAAACAAGAATTAGAATAGGTTAACCGCTTTTGAGTTTATTCAGCTATTAGACTACGTTGCGCAGATTCCAATAACTTTCTTACACCGAAGAGGCAAGTCACTCCTATTCGGAATTCCGTTGTAGAACACTTTGATGTCAGTGTTTGGTTCGCATTTCATTGACTGGAATATTTAGTATGAACGAACAGAGTTCCAGTGTTATATAACGGTCTTCTTTCTCAGAAGGAACTAAGTCCATTAATTATCACCGCAAAGTTATCAGAGGTATATTTTCATTTCACTTTTGTTGTAATCAAAAAGTGTACCAATCTATGCCACTTACAGATGTTCTACTCTGTTACACCACTGCGTATTTATTCTATAAATGCTCTCTTTCCACTTTCAGGGGACTCTGAATATTTCATCTTTATGACCAAAAAGCTTCTTTACGTGTTTATTTACCACAACCCGCAAGTAAAGTTCAAAACTACAACAAAAAAGGTAATTTCTCTGGGGTGACTAAAATGCAGCAGCAGATTACACTACTGAGAGACATGCCACAGTGTATATTTTTAGCCAGAAAACCTTGACAACCCCGAAGGTGAAGGTAGCAACCTCCTCAGAAACGCTGAATTTTACAGCAACTGGAGGAATCCGGGTTTTGCTTCAAAGCTGTACTCCAATAATGGACCGAAGAGACGGGAAAACTAAAGAAAAAAGTCAAACAGGATTGTGTTTCGGTCGGGAGGTCAGATGATGATGATGATGATCATCATCATCATCATCATCATCATCTGACCTTATTAATCATCCAGTAGTCTGTGTCACGACAGGTCCATTAGCCTCCTCAAAAACGAGTTCCCCACAAAGTGCGATCTAGTGTTTCCTCTTTCAGTTTCCAATATCCTCTCGTTTCCTTAAGATTATCCAATAGCTGCTAACGTCTTCTTCCTCTTCTTCTCGTTACTTCTATCCTTCCCTCTACCTTTCGTTCAATAATGCGTTTCACAAGGCAGTTCCTACGCAAGATGTGACCAATTCAGTTAACGTTTCTTCCCCTTATTATTTGTAGGATATTCCTCTCCTCCTTGACTGTATGTAATACTTCTTCATTTCTCACACGATCGGCCCAACTGATCTTCTTCGTCCTTCTCCAGCAACATACTTCAAAACTTTCCAGGTATTTGCGATCTACTTTCCGAAATGTCCAAGTTTCAGAGGCCAGGTGCATAATTAAAACAGGCGAGCATAAAAATCGTCCAAAATCTTATAACATAAACTCAGTTGCTGAAACATATGTTGCTAACCTATACAGTCGTTGTGTAACGTAGCCTACGTCTATCTTTAGGCCTTCGCTCTTCTGGGATGTTACGCAGCGTATGTTAGTAGTTGTTTACCAAAGTTTCAGTACAGTCTAATGTTCGCAGTTCTTTACTGACGTTTGTGGAGGGTCTATTAGTCCCATTTCAAAAGCCAAGCAGTCCAGTTCCTCTTGAACTGCTTGACACTTTAAGAGGGAACTGAGAAGCTGTCCGGAAGCGTCCGTAAACAACCACGAAGAAATACTGCGTAACATCCCAGAAGGGCGAAGGCCTCAACTACACCGTGGGTTAAGCCTTTAAAGACGAAGCGTATCTGTTTTATATAAGGACTCAGCGCGAACCGCACTGTAAACACTCCCCACCGCAGTTATACAAACCAGTCTCTTAATGTTGCGTAAGGCAGAAGTTGCTGTTTGTTCTGAGATCCGTACAAAACACATAAACGCAATGTGGGCACCACGTAGAATGTTTTAATATTAAACCTGGTCGTACGTAAAGTTACCGCTAGGCTTTAAAAGGTTAAAGGTCTGAAATCTCTCATTCTTGCACCTACATTTACACAATCATGTACACTCTTACGTTTATGTGGCTGATTAATAAGTTACTGACTACGTTCCATTTCTCCGAAATATTATATAAGATATATTTCGAAAGGATACAAAACCCAAACAGAGGGTGTTAACACAGTAGAATCTTCTTATTCAACGTATTTAGGCAAGTTTGTTGTAGCCTTTTAGCCGGTTTGAAAAGCTGGTGGATTGCAAGATGTCCTCCGCATCGGATTATTTTCCGCCCCTACCCAGAAACAGTGAGAAGCTGTCTGCGCGCTTTGCTTCTGGTCATGTGACCCATCATTCACATCGCCATGGACTCCAACTCTGCCTTACCACAAGCCATTTTCCTGTTATATTCCCTTTCCTAACGTAACCCCCCTCCCCACTCAAAAGTTTAAGTCACTTTAAATAAATGTGGGACAATGGGCTTCCGAAATGAGAAGTGCGGAGTGAAGTTCCAAACATTAATTTCCGCTCTTGTGCGTTTACATTTCTCTCTGTACTATTTGCGCTCTTTCAGTCGGGAATTAAAGTGAACACAGATGAGAAAACTTATTTATTTATAATGTACACTGCACTTCAAGCCGGCATTACTGGGATATCTGACATCCAATTTACCTTGGCATGAAAATCTACTCAGACTCTCTTCCTCTCAAATGTTTTCATTCAAGTCTAAATGCCATTGTTCAAAGGTGGAGAAGAGTCAACTGGTTTGATATTGGATCAACAATAAACAAAGTATTTGCTTATTGCAATTTGTGCCTAGTGAACATCCACACTTAAAAAGAAATATAAACTCACTTACCTCTCCTTTATTTGGAAATATGCAACGAGCACGGGGTCTTTTACAGGAGGTAAACCGGCCTGGCTATTGCTAAAGTTACAAACGCACGCCATAATCCACTCGTCACATTGCCGTACGTCTTAACGGAGTGGTAATTAGTTAAGCATACGGCTAATTTCCCCCTTACCTTACCACTGACAGTAACTTTAACATGTGGATAACGTACGGAAATAGTATCTCGTAACAAAATAAATAATATCATTCTACTCATACGTTATCTTGTTAAACAAAATTTCTCATTTTAAAAACGAAATACATAACATTTACAGCAAAATAATTTCTGAACTATGGCAATGGAGACTTACTGTTTAAGGAGAGTACAAACGGGAAACTGGAAACGGCACAAATGACATTTGTACATACTTTAGGCATATTGGGTACTACAGCACTATGTCACGACAGAAATGTAAAAGGACGAAAACGAAGTGTTTAAAATACTGTCATCCAAACAGACGTAGACCAAAAGTCGCTGAAGAAAATTTCTTAATAGAAGCTAAGGGCGCGAAAATACAGAAAGAACATATACACTGTGACGGTTTAACCCTTTAAAGACGAAGCGTATCTGTTTTATATAAGGACTCAGTGCGTACCGCGCTGTAAACACTCTCCACTTCGGTTATAAAAACCGGTCTCTTAATGTTTTATAAGGCAAAAGTTGCTGTTTGTTCTGAGATCCGTACAAAACACATAAACGCAATGTGGGCACCACGTAGAATTTTTTAATGTTAAACCTGGCCGTATGTAAAGTTACCGCTAGGCTTTAAAAGGTTAAAGAACAGGCAATTGGCCTAGTCCTATAAGGTTCAGGCAGACGATATTTTTTTTGTTTCAGCATTACATCAATATAAAATTCTGAACTTCGTTGAATTACCTGGGATGAACATTGTTTCTCCGGTATCAGCTCAACTATTGGCAAAGTTAATGGACAATTTAAATAAGAGTACGCTGAAATAGACTTAATAGCCTACATCACTATTTGAATTTTGTCCTGGTTACTAGATACCCTGAGTGAATTTTCAGCGTTTCCTCTAGTCACCCTTCAGAAGAAGAGAGAGATGTGTTTATTTTAACACTGTGGCTTTCTAAGATAACGTAAAGTTGGTGGTATATTGGTAGATGAAATAACTATGAATATGAAACATTGTTTGAATTAAACGGGCAAGGGAAAACTGAAGCTCTGTGAGGAAAACCTGTCTCAGTGCCATTTTGTCCAAAAAATCGCACAGGGACTGGCCTGGATTCGAACCAGCACATCCGCGACAGAAGATCGTACATAAAGTGACAGTTTGCCTACGTTAACTTTGGCAGACTCTATGCAGATTGATTTCCTGTTCATGCACGTATAGTTGACCGTGTTATTGAAGCTAAAATGCGTCAAACAACCAAAAAAATATATAAACCAGCACATAAAAGAGCGAGACACTACGTGACAAGGCTACAGAAGCACCACAATTATCTCACTTTATATTTAGAAATACGACGATAATGTACGTAGATTTCAGCTGTCTACTTGAAGAAGAACTACCCAAAGCGTCTAGTTTCCCCACTTCAAAGCCATTCAGAAAAGCAAGACACGGTATGATAATAGTAAAAACTATTTATTGAGTTGGACTATTATAACTTTATCAACAAAAGGTAAAGTATATTCCACAATAATTTGAAAATTAATTCAGAAAAGTACGGTGAATTAGGTCAGTACCTCTCAAAGGGGTGTTATCGTACTCGCTGGTATCGCAGTTTTCACTCGATTACGTAATAAACAATGCCTCTAACCCATTTTAAACACGACGGACATTGTCACATACCTGCGATGTTTCTCCATAATTTCTTATTACATCGCGGTAAAGGCCTATGCGACCCAGGACCTCCTGCTTTTCGAATTCAGAAATTTTATTTGCCTTCGTGTGGCAGGGCGTGTGGGGCGTCGAATGGCCAGTCGGAATGTCTCTATTCACAGAGGAAAATAAAACACAGAGGACATACGTATACTGCATTGCTATATGTGGAACTGACACCACAATTTCTAGGTATCGTCGGCACAGAAACCATTTTGTATAGCGGACACTGTAATCGGGGGTTATTGATAGAACACAAAATACAGAAATATTGGTATGAAACTTGGGGAAAGTAGTAAAATGTTCACTCCATATATTTCAGTCCGACATCTGTAAACATCTCGTAGAAAACCAGTAGATCACACTACAAACATCATAAAAATTCATAATTTAAGCTTTTAAAGTTTAATGCACCTATATGTAATCACAAAATGTTTAAGATGTCGGGGTAACACACTAAAACATGTATATAAAAAAAACTCATGACAAGAAGTCCGAGAATCCTACATGCCTCCCTACCATCAATTTTCCATCTCACCCGATGTCATACAGGACCTGTAAAAGGCATACTTATGCCCGTGTACGCCACGAAGGCATACGGGTAGGTATACGCATAGGTGCATCCATTCCTGTTACCGCCAACAGCTGGAGACGAGTAAGCATCGTCAGACGGCGGCCGCTTTACCCCGTAAAGTAACACCCAGCACCACTGAATAGGAGGCTGTGTGCGTTTCAGAGCCAGGTCTGGAAGCTTTGCAGAAGAGACAATGTCTTATCCCTGCCGGGATTGGAACCAAGACACTTTGGACGTCAGGCCAGTAGCCCAGTAACTATATTCGCCATGCTGTACCGACCCCCTGCGACACCTGTAGTTATAACTAATTCATATGCCGTTATATAACCTGCGAGAAAAAGAAGCACCTAAGGAAAGATCCAGTTATGCCCCAGTGAAAATTCGGCCTAACTGTGCGTATCAAACCAGCTAACAAGGAAACGTTAGAGGGCAAAGCCCTTTATAATTTAAGCACACATTTGAAATCCCGTCAGCAAGAACCGTCACATTCCAGAACGTTACACACTTTTCTGCAACAAATTGAGTAAATGTAAAATTTTGAATGCAATCATAACGTCCTTTATAATGGGACCAAGCTCGTACGAGGCGAGCTGTAAGAGAATTAGCTTTCCTGGTTGTCATTCAATTTGGTAGTAACTGAACCCCATCTGCATGACAGAGTAGTAGTCGAATGAATCTCATGGCTGCAGCAAATAGCTTACGACAGATAAGTTGCTCAACTTTTAGTGCTGACTGTGACACGTCACGTTAAATTGGCGTTTTCACTATAACAAATGGATAGGTACATGCGTATATGCGCACATGCAAGCCTACGCACACACGCCTGTATTTACGAATCATTACACAGTGCAAAAATGAAAAAGGAAATTTCCAAGCTGCCGAATTTAGCCGTATCTGCACTATGCATACGCAACCGTAAACGCACGGTCCTGGGCTCTCCATAAGCGAGAAGCAGTTCGTAAGCCGGTACGCACCAAGCAAGTAAAAACGTCAGCGATTGGGCAACTGGTTGACACTCACAAATTTAAAAAGAGGGTCATGACTGAGTCCGCAGTGTTTTTATCAAAAAGAGCCTAAATATGCCTTTGAGGAAAGATATTTGTTTTTTAGATCCCAGTTTTTCTAGTTTTTCTCCTGTATTTTAAAGCAACGCTTTTTATATTATGTTGCATTTTATGAATATATACGCAAAAATATTCAGTAGTATACTAATACATATTTATATTACATTTTGTACATTCGAGTTACGTTTTAACCCTTTCAAGCGTTGTTACTATATGTGACACCCACTTCAACGGTACAAAATATTAATCCATTTTTAACGACGTTTATGTATCTACTTCATCTGTTTCTCACAGTATATAGCGAATATTCCAATAAACAACATGACTCAAGACCGGGAGGGTTTAATGCGCGATAGTACGTCAGTTTTCAAATAGTGTATGCATGAAAAATCGTGCTTCGGATGGCTCCAATAAACACTGTGCAACAAAGTCAGAGTGTAATGTGTTTCATACTTCATTCAGAATCCACGCCATTTCATATCTCCACATAGGTCTACATTTCAGTGCAGTAGCATAAATTAACCCTTTAAAGACGAAGCATATCTGTTTTATATAAGGACTTGGTGCGTACCGCGCTGTAAACACTCTCCACTTCGGTTATAAAAACCAGTCTCTTAATGCTGTATAAGGCAGAAGTTGTTGTTTGTTCTGAAATCCACACAAAACATATAAACGCAATGTCAGCACCATGCAGAATTTTTTAATGTTAAACCTGGTGGTACGTGAAGTTACCGCTAGGCTTTAAAAGGTTAAAGGTATTTCCCACATATTTTTTATAGTTTCTGTTTCACGATCATGTAACCAAACACAATCAGCAAAACAGTGACACACAAGAAGGCAGAAGTTAGCTCTGTCAGAACAGGAGAGCCGCTTCTAAGCATGCTGGCTTGGCAGTTGCGCCCGGTACAAGAATAGCGTCCGGCAATGCCGGATTCGGAGTTCACGTCATCGCAGACAGTGTTGTGTCATCGCCAGCCACCGCCTCTGTTCTTTCATAACATCAAATAACAGAAAACAAGATGAGCTCATAAACCGAAGTTTCTCTATGAAGACAAAAACGGACACTGGACGGCCTGTTTGCATTTGGCTCAGTAGGAGAGTTATATAACCAAACTGTTTACACTTCGCATATCAATACTTGCTTTTTACAACCATTTATTTTACAAAGAACACGCGGCATAAAAACGGTTGCTATTGTAGGGTACGTAATGAAATGCAACTATCTGCCAAGACATGGAGAACAACAGCTAACAGGAAAGATCAACTGAAAATGCAATGGAACATTCCACAGAAATGAAAGTATATTCATGCCCGGTTACCTGGAAGCTAAAGCCATGTGCCAGACATGAGGACCTCTCTGTGGGTAAAAGTATGTACATGTCGATGCTGCCTGACGATTGAAACAATTTCACACATGACCAGCCGTTTAAAGTTACAACCACGTACACATTGAGAGTGTCTGATATTTAAAGCCACGTGTCACGCATTAAGAATTCCTCGTAGGTAATGATAAGTATATGTTGAAGCAGTCTGACAACTAAAACCATGTCACATATGGCCAGGTGGAAGCATGTACGTGTTGAGGGTGTCTGACAATTAAACCCACGTGCCAGACACTGACGGTTTCTTACAAATGATAGTACGTACATCGTATCTGGCCGCATCTGCATATGATACGTTACCCAAATTAGTCAATCATAAATGGCCTTATGCGGTATAAATACGAGATATAAACATATTGAATACGACAAATACAATAAACAGAAACTTGAGGCCCCACGTGCAACAACAATACCAATGACATGACCCCACACACCACATTACGAACAACAAATGGTACTGCACAGTTCACGTGGGCAATAAAATCACTACATGTCACTGGTAGCAAGAAAACTACAGCGCTACGAACAGGCCAAAAGACACACGGACGTAACGCGCTTGAATATTGATGTCATCCTCGTCATTACAGGAATGCATGTTGTGGGAAGGGCATAACTTACTTTAGTTCCAGATATTATCACTTGAATTCTGAGCATGCTTTCTTTACTGCATTAGGAAAGTTATGCTTGCCGCAACATCATGACCTGTGTCACTACGATCTTTATTAATATTTAATGTGACATGGGAAGTTCATTTTAACATGAAATTAAAACACTGTTATTTAAGATGAAAAAAGTAAAAAATCGGGAAGAATCGATCCAGGCTTCAGAACACCACGATTTGTTCAATGCAAAAGAAAAAATTATTTCATATCTTGTATTACATGCAGTTTGTGCATTAAAATTACACACATAAGGGCTTAGCGTACTTTTATATAATTTCAGATAAACTCCAGGTACTGAATATACACAAAAACAAATCATCCAGTTAAAATACTTACAACTTCTGCCAATCTGCCTCCACAGACGGATGTATTATTAGGAGAGACGTGTCACAAATTCTGCTCAGAAACTGTTAAATTTAAAAAGGTAAACTATAGGCATACACTTCAAAATCTTATTGCCCTCACTATTCTGTGTAATTACGCCATAGACAAATGTTCTTCCTGCAACGTGTCGCTTATACACGTACAAAAACAGTAACGTCCATGAAGCTCACACACGGCTGGCAAATCGTCACTGATCGGTAAATATTTGCAGTAAAACAATACCTTCGTATTCGTTATGTGTATTACAGTCACAGGTCACACACTACCGTAATATACAACACACCCACTTTACCTAAACTGCTTAGCGCTTTAAAATGTCCTCTAAAACCGGAACTACCACGAATGGGATAGCGCCTTCTACCGAAATATTAGTAACCATTTAGAAAGTTACGCAGCGAATCGTCACAAATGAAGACAGCCACTGACTAGTGTTTAATCTTGTATCGTTTCCTCGTCACACAGATAGATAAGATAAATTAGTTCCTTTCAATTCCACATCCTTGTGTCAGTGTTACTACAAATGTAGCCTCTGGTCTGACAGCGCCAGCAACCCATTCACCAATACATGTCATGAACTGATGAAACAATCCATATTATCAGACCTGCGTTATTTCTGTTTGTACTACAGTAGGTTTTAGACCCACTATATCAGGCAACTAACAACACTGGGCACACTACTCTGCATTATGTCACACTAAAAACACTAGCTACACTACTCTACCGAACACTAACAACGCTAGCTACAATTTTATACTTGACCGCACACTACTGAAACTGCCAACGCTATTCTACTTTACCATACCCTCAAAACACTAGCTACACTACTGGTTTATGGAACACTAACAACAGATGAGACAAGAGCCAAAATGCATTACTCC
>BLKM01000951.1:0-10098 GCA_013340265.1 Coptotermes formosanus
CACACACACACACACACACACACACACACACACACACACACACACACGAGCGATTGGCTACACGAAGAACGTCAAAGTGAAAGTACAGACTGGAATACACACATGAAGATTTGGATAAGTACTGCACAATCAGGTGCGGCACGCGGTGGCGCAGTTGGTTGAGGCACTGCGCTACAAACCGGCAGGCCGCGGGTTCGATTCCCGATGGTGTCACTGGAATTTTTTCATTGACATAATCCTTCCGGCCGCACTATGACCCTTGGGTCGACTCAGCCTCTAACAGAAATGGGTACCAGGAATATTTCCTGGGGAGATAAAGGCGGCCGGTGCGTAGAGCAGACAACCTTGCCATCTTCGTGTGCCGATTGTCTTGAAATCTGGGAGCATAAGCCTCGTGGAACCCTCAGGGCCTGTCCAAGCCTGTAATGGGATTGCTTTACCTTTTTGTTTACTGCACAATAAGGTGGCATCTGTATGTTTTAACTTTGTGTTCATTTTAACAACCATTTTTGAGGATTTGTGTGTACAGCGTGAAGATCCTGTGAGTTTAACTTTTAGTGTGTGACTTTAACATATGGACGCCTAAGTGGAATTATACACCAATGAATGACCCACTGATGATGAGGATTTTCTCGTCGAAACATATGTAGGTGTTTGTACAGATTTTTGTGTAAACTGTTCCAATGTTGTGCATTAGTTGGTGTTTGTCAGTTCATGATGAAGATGCACGGTGTGAATAGTATAAAGTATAAAGTAGTATAATAGTATATATTATAAAGTTCATTGCCATGCTTACAACAGCCCGTTACCTGTTCCTGTCTTAAGCCAGATTAATCCAGTCCACCCTTTGCATCTTAACTGAGATCTGTTTTAATATTACCTTGTCACTTATGCCTAGGTCTTCAAAAAGGTTTCTTTCCTTGAGGTTTTCCCACCAAAACCGTGTACGCATTTCTCTTCTCTCCCATACGTGCCACATGATCCGCCCATCTCATCCTCCTTGAATTGAGCACCCGAATAGTATCTCGTGAGGAGTACTTGCAAGGTACTGAGTAAGCAGTCACGGATGGCCGACAAGTGATGGTCCTTCACATTGGTTGGGCGAGAGAGACTAACAACCTTTCGTTTCGTTTCGTAGTCCTTCCCCCGTCTACCTACTTCTTCACAGCAGGTGTAGAGGGTTTTTGTTTTCACTTGATCACACTCAAAGACACACCACAGTTGGTAGGACTCCTCTGGACGAGGGATCGGCCCGTCGCAGAGACCTCTACCTGACAAAACAAACTCTGTACAAGAGACAAACATCCATGCCCCCGGTGGGATTCGAACCCACGATCCCAGCAAGCGCTCGGCCGCAGACCTACGCCTTACGCCGCGCGGCCACGGGGATCGGCTAACAAACTTTCACTGTCACAAAATCAACATGTTACAAAATGTCGGGCCAATAGCGCCGTCAATTCAGAACGGAAGTTCAACGTTTCGGGTAACTTCCCTACCTCCTTCATCATGCCTTGATATTTCTGGCACCTTTAAATACACCACGGCCTCTTCCTCACCAGTCGTTTACATTTTGTCTTTTTAATCACCTTATAATTCGAGCCTACGTGACGTTCTCAGTTTCTACACATCATACAGCAGGCGAGGCGATATGCCATCGGATATCGCGACTCGCTCCTGAAATAAACTCTGAAATTTATGTGGCTGTTTGGTTGAATTTTATGTAATTTTAGAGCAAGCATGCCACTTGTTACTCCAAAGGCAGTCTTGTGTAATTTTTTAATGCATTTATGGTCGATAATATAGGGGTGAGTTTTGATATATGAGGGGAAAGTCCTTTGTAGTTAATGAGGACCTCCTGTCTGGTGCCGGGGGGCTCATGATCGTATACCTGTATCCCACCGCTTTCCCCTCAACCTACCACCATTCCAGTGCAGGTTTGAGCCCCACACAAGAAGCCCTTTTCTGATGCCATTAATCATCCTTATCGCCAGCAGTCTTCCCTGCATGTTCAGACTCACATCTGGATTGCAAGAATCCTGTCGTTTTGTTTCAATTACGTGGGGCTCACCTAACGGATTAACCCTCTTCTCTTCCTTACCTGGATTAGCTTCTTCTTAATATTCTCATTTTTCGTTTGAAAGGCTGCAAGACATTGTTTGTTCAGCAGCCATTGGCTTTCCTTTACCCTCAATCAGAGTATTATAGTAGCCCTGTTTTATGCCGTACGTATGTTTATTGCCAACTAACTGCACCAGTTAACGTGTAGAAGATTAATTCCCAATATTCAGTCCAACAAAATGCACTGAATTGTTCCCAGTAGGGCTTACAATACCGTGATGATCCCGGTCACTTTTTTTTCCGGTATTCTAATACCGGTATTGACATAACAGTACGGGTTTTTCGGTACGAATTTAAAAAATATTCTTATGGTTTATTCACATAAACGTTATAATATGTAACGATTAGATGGTGCAGAAACCCACAATGTGACTGTCATTTGGTGGCTTTTCATGTATTGAAATTCTTTGCACCGACGTCAGTTTGTTTCTCATATTGTCATTGTAAGAAATTGCCAGTTTGTGCTTCTTCTCGAAGTACGCATGAAGAATTGTGTCTTTATTTGTTCTTCTTTCCATGTGCTCTGTCTTGTTATTGGCCCAGATGTCTTGAGTTCTTCAAATGCCGTACAACGATGTTGTATATTTGATCACATTTGTCTTACTGCCTTCGCCTGTCTCTGCCTACGAACTCATAGCAGAACGAAGACCTGTCTCTCCAGACGCAATATCTCGGTACAGGGCTTTCGTACGAAGAGATGTCTATATAAACACATCCGCGTTTTAATATCTGACATGTAATATTTCTTATAAAGTTTCGAATGAAACAGCAAGTAAACCTCTTTCAGTAGCACAGCCTAGATGGCTCAGTCGGTATAGTAAGCAGGCTGCTGGCTAGTTGATCCGGAGTTCGAATCCGTGCACGGGCAAGTTATTTCTTCACACCGAACAGGGCTTTTTTCCTTGAGGATGAAGCGGCTGGGGCGCGAAATTGACCACTGTCCATCTAGTGCCGAGGTTAGGAATGAGTGGAGCTATAACTGTGCACTGTTCTTTGCCTTCGGGGCGTGGACAAGGTCATTTCATTTGCCTTTCTTTAACCGCGTTCAGAATAGTGTCTTCGGGACTAAGGAAGTGTAGCCTGGTAAAAACTTTACTGACGTTTCGGAAGAATCTGCTGTCTGCGTCATAATATTCTACCCTGTAGATGGAGATAATGGTAAATTTATGCCAAACTACGCACCTTAACTGTCAGTAGTTTTCACGGTAACTGCCGTAGGGACACCCAGTCTCACACGTTATATGTATATTTTTTCAAGCGGCATGTGGATGATCACGTGCTTATTACTCCACGTATTCAGGAGGATTTCGGGTTCATATCTCGGCTCGGAGTCTGACTATCCGTCCTAGGCCAGTCCCTCTGGGATTTGTGTTGAACAAAGTGACACTGAGATAGATTTTTCTCGGAGAACTTGGGTTTTCCCCCCACCATTATCATTCCGCCATTTTCCCGTATTCATCCTTGCCATCTATCACCGGCGCTGTATAATCTCTGCATTTGATAGTGTCGTTGAAATTACAGTTAAAAACAGCAAGGTTTATGCAGCGTGGCAATCTTGAGCCTTCTTGGATGTTTCGACCCTTAAAGATGACGCCAATATGTCGGCTGCAAACGTCGGGATTCGATCAACCATTGGCGCATCGTCGTGTGCTATAAGAATGAAATTACTTAGGACAGTAGTTGCTGCAAGTTGTTGTACGCTATGTTCGCTTCCCTTGGGATTTAAACGAGAAAATTATACGTTTTCCTTCTGTAACTGTTTGTTCCACAGGCAGTGTCTTCGTCGATATATTATTACATATTTTATATATTATTGGTATTGTAACCATAAAGAGATAATATTAAATTGTACATTTCGTGACTGATATTAGATGTTCTGAAATACAGCGTACTTGAGTGAGTGGTGCTGCTACCTAGCGATAAATTTTTAGTTACAAGTGTCGGTACTGAAATACCGACAGTATCGTAGCTACTTTTTGACCTCTTTACAAAATCAGATTGCTTGAAACCTGCTTTGTGTATCCGTAGCTGTCAGACTGGCTTGCTACATGCTGACAGAATAACGGCAGAATTGTATCTGTGCGTGATTTCAGGCTTTCGCCGGGATGTAGATGAAATTTGCGCTCTTCTGGGATATTACACAGCTTTTAATGGTAATTGTGTACCGACGTTTCGGCATAGCCTATCGGTCCCATCTTCAGGGGGTCAATCAGTCCAAGACTTCTTGACCCTTGAAGATGGGACCGATTGGTTGTGCCGAAACGTCGGCACAACAACCAGAGCACAGATTCCCGGACTTATTCGGCAGTAAGTCGGTATTAACTTTTCCTGTGTTCCTCGAATGCGGCAAATTGAACTAATACGATGGAAACCTCGCAAGCTGTGGTATTATTTCTTATTGTGCAAGGAGTCGGTTAACTCTCGGTGTCTGTCTTCTATGTTGCTATGACATTATGTTCCTGTATTGGCTTCTTCAACTTTGGCCCCGGCTCGGAAACCGTATACTGACCCACGTGACGTGTGGTTCTGTTTCATGAGACAGAAATCTATTGGCATTGGTTTGTAATAACGTTACAACTGACGAGCAGTCTCTGGATAACAATGGAAAACGTTCTCCAGACACAGCACATCTATTATACAGGGTGTACCAGTGACTCTGGAAGTGTAGGGAACATATGGATTTAGACGGAGCTGTTACAAAATGTGCGCAGTGCGTCCACCATTCATGGCAAAGCACTCGTGCAAAAGTTAGGAGAATGGTATGGATTGTGTCTGGTGTGCTCCATCTGCGTGCAGTGACCCTCCGAACTGGAGATGCTGCACACTTCTTACAATCACGGGTCCTGGCTTACTGGAGATACAATAAGTAAACGTGCGACTTCGCCGTCTGTTTCCTGCCAACTGTCTAACTCCATGGAGTAGAATCTTTCTTTTGAAGCTAACAGGCCCTCGGCTAGTTGAAAAATTCCCCGCATTTTGTGGAACCCGAAGGTGCATTACCGCATTCACAAGAGTCCGCCACCTGTCCCTGTCCTGAGCCAGATCAATCCAGTTTATTCCCCCATCCTTCTTGAAGAGCCATTGTAATATTATTTTCCCATTTAAGCCTAGGTCTTCCAAGTGGTCTCTTTCCCTCAATTTTCCCCACCAAAACCCTGTATGCATCTCTCCTGTCTCCCGTAGTGCCACATGCCCCGTCCGTCTCATTCTTCTTGATTTGATCACCCGAATAATATTTGATGAGGAGTGCATATGACAAAGCTCCTCGTTATGTAGTCTTCTCTACTGCCCTTTTAACTCATCCCTCTTAGGCCCAAATATCTTCCTCAGCACCCTATTCGCGAACACCCTCAGGTTATATTTCTCCCTGAATACGAGAGACCAAGTTTCACACCCATACAAAACAACAGGAAGATTATAGTTCTGTATATTATAAATCTTTATATTTTTCGGTAGCACACCGGATGTCAAAAGAGTCTGCACTGAAAAATACCCAGCATTCCCTGACTTCAGTCTCTTCTGTTTCCTACCGCTGAGCTAAATAAGAATGATTGACGATGTCTTCTAAATTTGCACGGCAGCCATGGCTGTTAAAGTGATGTGCAAATATAGCAGTACAGTTCTTGGATGCATTTCGAATCATCACTCCAAATCATTTGGCCAGTATACCGACTTATAACATGGTTGTTTCCAGTATATAACGTGTCTCATATGTACAGTATATCGGCTTATAACATCGCTGTTTGCGATATATGACATATCTCATTTTCTACAGTATGTCGGCTTATAACATGGCTGTTTGCGGTATATAACATGTCTCATGTGTACAGTATATCGGCTTATAACATGGCTTTTTGCAGTATATAACATGTCTCATGTGTACAGTATATCGGCTTATAACATGGTTGTTTGCAGTATATAACATGTCTCATGTTTACAGTACATCGGCTTATAACATGGCTGTTTGCAGTATATAACGTGTCTCATTTGTACAGTGTATGGGCTTATAACGTGGCTGTTTGCGGAGTACGATATGTCTCATTTGATTTTAGTGAACAGTGCTTATTGATTTTGCTTTCAGCTCGCCTCGCGGCAGCTGTAGAGGTTCGAACATTTGTGAAATCGGTATATGACATTGCCAGTATTTGGCCATATTAGAGAACGGAAACATCATGACCGAAATACTTAAAGAAACAGAGGTCTGGTGGAAAAATAGCGTTACACATATTGAGCCTTTACAGGTCAGATATATGGGACTGTGTGTGTTTACAGTTAGCTAATAAAAATGTGAGTCTTGGAAGAAATTTAGTGGAACTTCTTGGGTGGGGATAGACACGTCGCAAGGTGTCTACGTACACAGGGTGACACAACCATAAAATAAATGGACATATATCCGTGCCGAGAATTGAAATCAGATCCGTTACCGAAATATTCCGGCAGTTGAATAATTTGCAATCATGCAAATGGAAACGTAACGCGATGGGAAAAATGTTTGTTTAGATATATTGCAAGCCCGCTGTCAGTGAGATGTGCTACACGTGTCTAGATGTCTGCATATTAGCGAGAAGAGAGGCGTGTCATCATTTGTGTGGAATGGTGGATAGCTATCACTTTATCTCTGAGGGACCCAGTAAACTGAGCGGCACAGCTTTCGTTCTGTGCCATAAATATGCATATACTCTAGAAACTTTGCCTTGACCCGTATGTACAGCATGTGGAAACCTTATATTGAGTTGTTTCCATACGCTCTGTATCCATCTGCATCAGAATCTCACTGTGCGTAGTGTTCCCTGTTTGTTTGCATGGTGGGGGGGGGGGGATGCAATTTGAGGGTGCCGACAGCCCGAAATGCTTGTAGTTCGTAACGTTCAAGTTGTTCCTGTGCCCATGCCCTGAAGACATAGAGGTAGAGGAGGTATAGCTCCACTTCGTCACTAGATGGAAGTGAGTGGTCAGCTTCACACCCCGGGCGCTTGACACCGAGGGAAGAGTCCCGGTGTCAGGCTTGGTGGGCCCCACAGCCGGTCCGGTAATGGAACTCTTTGTCACTTGTGAGTTTGGATATACCGCGACATAAATTCTGAATCCCGTGAAGCGAAGAGGTTCTCCCGCGCTGGTAGTACGACCCAAGTTCGCTCCTTCCCTTCAGTTAACTGTGTATCGAGTAAAATCCTGCTCGGCAGAAATAAAATGAACATTCGCCGATTTGTTCTCCAGGGACGTTATTTTAGCTGACAACCTTCGCTGGTCTTTTACCGTTGCCTAGTTTAATTTCGGCCTGCAATGAATAACGTGTTTGTTCGATGTGACGCGCCTCTGCAAGCCGATTGAAAATACTCCTAGCACCTTTCTTAAGTCTGGCGAATAAACTCCTTATAGTAACTGCCGTACGTTGAACTGAAATGTATGGACCCTTACTCACGGCAGATGGGAATAGCGGCGAGCGCTGCGCAGCGTGACGTTACGCGAAACGGTCTCAGTGAAGAGTGATGCGAGTTGCAGATAAAATAATGTCCATTTTTATTATCTTTGTATACATAAACGATATTGTGGGGTTTACTGTAAAGATGGGAAACCGAAATGTAGTTTCAGAGTGGTTGGAAATGGTTTGGTGCTGACAGTATTGGAAACGGTATGCTGATAAGAGTGCTTGGAAGCAGGGTGCTAGGGAGAATATCTAGGTGTAAGTAAGAGTAACGTATAGAAGGTTGAAGTAAACTACGTGGTTGAGTGCTTCGTAACGTATATGCCTACTGTTCTACGAATATTAGTAGTAGAATCGGTTCGAGGAAAATTATATAGGCGGTGCATGTAGTATGTTTAACGGTAGAAATGTGTTCAAAGTCGTTCTTGGAAAACCGAAATGGAAGAAACCTCACTGCTGGTCTACGCGTGAATGGGAAGGTACTACTGAAGGGAAGCGTGAACTGATTTCTTGTGGCTCCGGAAATGACCGGTGGCGCGCTGTTGTGAACACGGTAATGAACCTTCGTGTGCTGGAAGAGTTGTGGAATTTCTTAAATCTCTGAGCGACTGTTAGCTTCTCAAGGAGGACTGCTCGTTCGAGTTAGTCAGTTGTCCCAGCGTCAGTCCTGGTTGTTTGTGTCGTAGGTGGTTTGTAAAATAAAGACCTGCTTCACAGTGTCGTGTTTTCCATTGTTTCTCAGTGGGGCAGTTATTAAGAACTGAACTTCATGTAAGATGGCAGCACCATCAGGGTCTGCGCTTCCTGTTCGTGCGGGGTTTGGCAACCATTTTACTGGTAGGTGGATTGGGCGTCGAGGATCAACGGAATTAACTCTGTATGCTTTTATTGTGGGGTTGGACCAATGACAGGACTACACATAAAAATCAAGAACGCTTGATGAACTGTAACGAAAAGTTCGAGATAATTTTGCTGCTTTTCCTCGTAACTTCTTAACGGGAAATGTTGCGTTTTTGTCTTCTGCATCTTAGAAGTGTGCGTGAAATACTGGAGCCTATTTTTGTCTTCCACGTCGTAGAAGGGTGCGTGAAATACCGGAGCCTGTTTTTACGTAAATCTGACACCAACTGGTGGCGTAGGGCTATAAAATGATTCAAGAATTGTAGCAATAAGTTTCTATATTCCATTTGAGAGATACAGCTGTTTAACATTATATAGGGTGTATATACTTCACAGTCACTCTGTGTATAACCTATTAAATTCAGGCCTCCCTCGGACTGTATACGATGTTAAAGTAAGTGTTGTATTCGTACAAATAATTCGCACGTACGAACAGTAAAGTATTTAATGAACAATTTAATTTTAATGAACGTTAAAAATTGGACTTACTAATGCTTTATGGTGAATAATTTCTCTCCAGGATCAAGGGGTCGTAAGCCTTTTGTAAAAAAAAAAAAGAAAGCTTTCTAGCACGTGCAAATAAGAAACAGAACGTTCAAGTGGACAGCCCTGCCTGAAGCGGAGGCCAAGGGAAGTACAAGAAATATGTTAGCTTCTCTTGGCCTCCGCTTGAGGCAGCCCTGTCAATTTTTAACGTTAGCCTTTTTTTTGTTAAAAACATTTTTGAGACGGAATTAATAAAAAACAAATGATATTGCAATCAGTACCGAGTCATAAGCTTTCTAAAAATGTCTGTCTTGAAAAGATTCTTTCGGTAGTTCAGTATATCATGCTGTCGCAAACAGGCGGTACCTATTAATATACAGTACGGTTATATTTTAAGGCTACCTTGCTGCATTGTCGGAAGACGGAATAAAGGAAAGGCGACAGCGTCTATTCATTACCGCATCAATTGATCCTTGCCAGTGACGTCGCTCCCCCCTCCCCGCGGCCCGGCCTCCAGCTCCTTTACTTCAACGTCCTGATCGCAATTGTCTTTTATGGGTTGTGCTCATCACGGTCTTAGACGAAACTGAATAGTACGGCAACACTTGTGTTAATGTCGGTTTGGCTTTAATTGCTTGCAGTGTGCTGAAACTAGGACCTTACTGGTACGCATAGAAAGCCCCTGTGTCCTACACTCTGGGAACGAAAACTGGGTCAGTTCGATCGTCCATTTGAATAGCTGCATCACGTTTCACATGGAAGTAGAGTTCTGACATCGTGCCTCCACTTGTCGTTTTGATGGAGTGCTTTTTAAAATATATGTGGTAGAATTTTGAGTATGGTGATTTTCGGGTTGTCTTAACTTTGACCTCACATGCGGATAACCGCTAGTATTGTGTAATTAACAATCTATAATATCAAAGCCATGAAATACTATTGCCTTCGTATCGTTTGCCACATCGACGGAAAGGGTGTCTATATTTCTTCTTCCATGCTTCTCCAGTAGTCTCAGTGCCACAGGCCGTGTCATGGAGAGACCCATTATTCCATTCATGCGTCAAGAGCCCCATTACTCCAGTTCTGCCTCGTCAAGAATCCAACTGCAGCGTGCTTGCTTCCTCAGAAGTCCCATTACTCCAGTTCTGCCTCTCCAAGAATCCAACTGCGTC
>BLKM01000955.1:0-14086 GCA_013340265.1 Coptotermes formosanus
GGTCTAGTCTTCAGCTGTCTGACATTGGGTAGACAAGTGCTGTCACCGAGTCTAGTCTTCAGCTGCCTGACATTGAGACATCACGAATTTCAGAAGCGCTTGTGTGGTTATTTTACGACGCTGTTTCAACTAATGCGTGTACAGTAGTTTGTTGACATTAATAGCAGATTGGTCTGTGTGTAAGGGGTCATCCGTAGTTTAATATTTTACGGTACTGTTTAACACGCGAATGGGTGGGGTGAGGGGGTTGGGGGGTTGAATACTGTCGCGTCTAGAACTTCTTGGAGCCCACTTCAACCGTATTGATTTTTTGTCGGGTGAACAAATTATGTTTGTTCGGGCATGTAGCAATATTGTGGTCGGAAGACCTGAAGGATAATCTGCGAGACACAGGCGTAGATGGGAGGATAACATTAGAATGTGGCTTAGGGAGATAGAAGGGAGATGGTGGGCTGGAACCATCTGTGGTGGGGCTGTGATGACATTACTGGAACCTCGAGTATCTTGGCCGTGTGAACAACTGGTAGCGTCTCAAGAATGACTCTGCTTCTTGGAGTTGTTTCCGCAGAGATTAAGGTGATTGAGGCGTGGAAGCGACCGCTGACCCCCACGTAGTGCCAGCAGTAAGAATGATCACTCGGCTGTCCGTTACTTCAGATTTTCCCATTTCTCTCCTGTGACAGCTGCTGTTCATTTGTGTTGTTGGGGCTTGTCGGTTAATTCTTTGCGTCGCTGTCCCACTAATAGCTGGAGAATGTAGCTGGACCCCGCTCGCCACAATAGGGCTGTGTGAAACTGGGTTCTGCTTGACTCTTGAAGATGGAACCTATACATTGTCCCGAAACGTCGTTAAGTGATTACCATTCGACGCTGCGTAATATCCCAGAAGAGCACAGATCGATTCAACATCCCGGCGGACGCGTGAAATCGAGGATTCTGCATGATTGTTTGCACCTTATACTCAGGGATTTTTTTTTTGCGATGTTTACTCCTTTGGCCCCGCCGTGTTCCGTTCAAACAGGTTCAGCCCTCCTCTGGTCGGATGCAGTTATTGACTACGCACGGGCGGTCTGGAGTGCAGAGAACAGAATGGCTTATGCCTCAGGCTGCACTGTTGCACACTGGGTTGGTGAGGACCAGTGCAGAGTCAGCCCCTTCCAAAGGGGTATCTTTATTATAATAATAATAATAATAATAATAATCTTTACTTCACTGTGGTTTAACTGGTTCTCAAAAGAGTACGTGTCTCATTCACCGTGCACTTCTTATCCACTGTTCTGCCAAAAAATTTCTGACTAACGGCATGCATTAAGTATTACAGCTTTCTGCATTGCAATATACAGAGCAGGGCAGAGATTACGCGTTTTAAACGTTCATGTAATTTGTTTGGGATAATATGTAATAATAATAATTATTATTGTTCCATCGTTCGTGCTTGTCGTTACAGAGTGTTTTTGGATGTAGACATAGTCGTCAGTACTGCCGTTGAAGCCACCCCGCCACCAGTATGTTCAGTTGAGTAGCACGAGAAACTGGAGAAACGGATAATAGACTCAGCACAGTTTTGACTTCCGTCAGAATCGATCCCGGTTTAAGGAGGGGTTGGGGGATGTATTTACCGTTGCCACAAGTCCACCGCGCGGCCTGCTGGTGCCACACACAAACAGCAGTCTTGGCGCGGTGTTACGTTTAAGTCCTCCTGTCGTTATTGGCCCCATGTCTCGGTTATAAGGCTCTCGTCATTAGAGTTAGCAGGACAGGCTGTGTGCATATAACGTACCATTGAAGCGCGTTCCGTAACCACCGTTGCAGTGGAAATGGAATAAGTATTACGTATTATGTATGTGTGTCTGTAGCGTTACTTATCCAGCATGCAGTGTGCGTGCGCTGTTTTGTATTGTCATCTGTGGCCTGTCTGGCCGTACGATATTTTTCCACATTATCTCATAAACGGCACTATATTCGGGAAAAGATTAAAGAAAATAAAATGTGTGTTCTGATTTTCTCTACAACTTTTGTCTGAAACGTTTGTTATTCTAAGAATAATTCGACGAGATGTTATAATAAATGTACATACGTCGCCATGTAAAGTGCCCGTTGTTCTTGTCAGCTTTTAATGAGACTTGAATTTTATCGACAGATTTTCAAAAAATCCTCAAATACTCGATTTCATGGAAGTCCTTCCATTGGGAGCAGTGTGTGTTCCATACGGACGGACGGACGGACAGACAGACAATACATAGGGGCAATGACTTAGTGGGAGCAGATAGCTTAAGAAATGCGTCTTGTGTTCTCATCTGTACAGCATTTCCACCGCGCACGGTACGCCAGAAGGCCGCGGTGGCGCAGTTGGTTGAGGCACTGCGCTACAAATCGGCAGGTCGCGGGTTCGATTCCCGATGGTGCCACTGGATTTTTTCATTGACATAATCCTGTCGGTCGACTCAGCCTCTAACAGAAATGAGTACCAGCAATATTTCCTGGGGGGTAAAGGCTGCCGGTGCGTAGGGCTGACAACCTTACCACCTTCATGTGCCGATTGTCTGGAAATCTGGGAGCCTCGACCTCCTGGAACCCTGTGGGCCTGTCCAGGCCTGTAATGGGACTGCTTTACCTTTTTTTTTTTTTTACGTTACGCCAGACCGTAAAACGTCTGTCGCATTCGAGTATTCCCCCGCCACAGCCACTATCTTGGTTTGCATATATCCAGGGTGACGTCGGGGTGGTGCCTTTAAATCGGCCACGATCTCTCCTGCCATATATTTTAAAATCTGTTACAATCCCATCAGAGTTGTATATTCTTTTTTCTGTAAGCGACGGGTGCACAAATTCCCCCAGAAATCTGGGGCTCACTTGCAAATTCCAGGCGCCAGAAGGGCGACGTGAAGCAAGTTCCGTACTGAGGGCCCACAGATATTAGGCACCACAGCTCAAAATTTAGTCAGTTTGATTGTTTAATTTAATTACTTAATTTAATTAATACACTTTTTTCTTTCTACGTAAAAAATGTGTATCAGTTCACATGCACCGAGCAGGAAGCGCGCGTTAACTCCAGGAGTGGGAGCCCTCAGTGTGTAACTGCGCCGCGGCCCCTTTTTCTAGCACCGAGAATTTTGAGTTCCCCCCCCCCCCCCAAAAAAAAAAATTTGCGGCCCCTGCAGTAGTGTAGACTATACAGCATTGCCGTGGCCTGTTTTCATGAACCAGCCCCTCATTAGCCAGGAGTGATTGAGGAAATTGCGAAAAACATCAGTTTGCATAGTTGGTGTGCCCGGGCGAGGTGTGAATCTGGTACCCCCTGAATTTAAGGCTGGTACTTCACCGACTCAGCGTGCGCGGTGTAGTCATGTGGCATTCTTGACCTGTCTTGTGAAACTCGGTTAACTGGTTCAGAAGTTACTGCAAGTAAACAGGAACACACACGCACACGCGCGCGCGCGCGTTTACAGATACATGATTGTGTGCAGAATGCCTGCAGGGACTTGGTTCTCAGACTGCAGTTTCATTCAGCGTCACTTTCGCTTGTGAAGTTGAACGTATAATTAGAGCGTTGCTGTAACGTTAAGTGAATTTTAAATAAAACTGTAGGCAGCTGAAGCCATTGTGCGCGGTTTGTGTTTAGCATGCGTGATAAGAAACACAAACGCGTTGTTTATTTGATATTTTGGTGTTAACGACTTCCCTGTATACGTACAGCATCTATATGGGGCATAGAACCATAGAATCTGTATAGGGCATAGAACCGTAGAATCTGTATAGGGCATAGGACAATAGAATCTATATAGGGCATACAACCGTAGAATCTGTATAGAGCATAGAACCATAGAAAGTCATATATTGCGGTAAATACTTCCGTTACCGAGTATTGTTTATTAAATTACATTTAAACAAGCAGTGCAGTTTATTCTTCGAAATGTGATATAATTTGAGCCTCACCAGTGAACATCTCTCTGCCTCCAGCTGGGTGACTGTAACTGTGACTAGCAGGTTCGGAATATTCAATAAATGCACCCGAAAATAACCTGTAAAAATTTCAGAGATGTTGCTTCATTAACGTGACGATCTCCGATGTCTTAGGAAATCCCTTAATTGCGTCACTGAGCGGCTGAAAATGTCAATAAACCGAATAAAATTCTCGCCGTCTATCTTATCTATCTATCTATCTATCTATCTATCTATCTATCTATCTATGTATCATCTGTAGCCAGCCATCTATCCATCTATATATCCATTTATCTACCTATGTATCTGTCTGTCTGTCTGTCTCTGTCTATCTATATGTATGTATCTGTTCGTCCGTCCATCGATCGATACCTCTTATCAAACGCAGAATCGCCGCTTGGAGGTTCATCTCATCATCATGTAGTCTGTCTTACGACAGGTCCATAGTGTCTTCCAGAGCGAGTTCTTCACACTGTGATCTAGAGCTTTCTCTTTCAACTTCCAATATCCTCTCAGGTGACACTACAGGACCTTCATGCCGACTGATAACGCTATCGCGACGACTCCCGCATGACAACGTTCAAAACGCAGTTCTTGACTGGTGAAACGCGTTCCTGATAACCAGGATGCGACGTACATTGGCTAGCCTTCCATCGCACAGCAGTTTCTCTGAACGTACTGCCTGTTTTAACGTTAATGCATTTTTCCCACAGGGTATGTGTGTTGGTTTCTTCCGGCTCTCAGTATAAACCGATTGGGCCTGATTATGGATACGCATTAGGAACTTGATGTTTGAATGTTGTGGATGGATCATTTCTGGATTCAAGGGTGGGATTGGTATGAAGTACTGCAGTGTTGGGGCTAACACCTGCTAACGTTTAAAGGAAATACTGATCGACCTCACTCGAATGGACCGTGCCTTAGTTTAAGAACCGTGACTTTTCACTATCAGTATGTTGAAGCAGATTATCCTGTCTTCTGACCTTACATCGTCACTTGCTTCAGTGATGTAATTTCGACCATATTTTATGCGAGCATTAAAACACCGACGAAGTGTTTTGAGCATCTTCAGCAAATTATCTTTGCCACATTTCTGTTTATCTTGCTAAATACGCGTCAAAGCAAGACAGGCCGTTACTTAAGTGTAGTGTGACTTTATTAGCCACTTGTTTTTTCTGCCAGCATGTATTTCATGTGACCAAGTGTACCAAATATGCTGACTTCGCTGTCAGTTCGAACGACTGCTATTCGTCTTCTCGTCAGTTACCTTCACGGCCGTAAAAAACTCGTCATTGGAACTAGAATGTCCTTCCGTATCAGTGAAATTACGTCTATACCCTATCTTGCATTAGAGATTTTCACACTGTGTTTGATTAAGGTGCATTTTAATATTATCTTTTAGGTCTCATACAAAACTTTTCAAAACAAAATTCTTAATGCGTGTGTTCTTTTACTGGTGCATATTGCCATCGTAACACCACGGGACAAACATCCTGTGTCGTGTAATTTATCTATTCCTCTGTTCTCAGGAACTGGACACGCGTTTAATGCTTACATTTTAAGATTTTCTCCGCGGATTGTACAATGTGTTTGATTCTGCAGTATATGTGATATTACACAAACACCAATGCCTGTATATTACAAGTATAACCTTGTTTAATTGTTGATTGCATCACTGACATCAGGCTGTATTGTTAAACGGTCGTATATGTTGGTTATTGTAGTTTAATGACTGAACAATAGACTGTAGCTGATCAGCCGTGAAACATAGTATAGGTCATTTGTTGGTTTCTTGCTGCTGGAATTTTTCAAGCCGAAGGCTAGCAACAAGCCGCTTGTGCAGTGCTAGTGATAGCGGATTGGTTGACGAAACAAGATGAATATCCAGCCCTTGCTGCGTCACGGATTAGGACGGACCGCCAGCTCGCCTAGGTTTTTCACCGGCCTAAAACTAACAAATGGGCTGTACTTTTTATATGTCGCCTCACTCTGTAGTGGTAGGACGTGGCATGTCAAACAGAACGTGTTTTAAATGTGAAGTTCCTGTGAAGCTGGGAGCGACCTCAACTGCTGTAAGTCAATAAGAAAGAATGAAGCATGTTTTGAACTGGTTTGTGATTAATTACAAGGCTGTAAATAAAGACCATTCAAGTACGCATGTACTGGTGTTAACAGCACGCCATTTTGTTGTAATTCCGACATGTTTCCGTCTCTTTTGTCCATCGACATTGTCTTGGAACGGCTGTGGTTGTGCTCGAGCTGGATCGGTTTATTTTGCTGCTGCCTTCACTATTTTCAACATGTAAAGATTGTAATGTAAAAATATTTCCAGTAATAATAGCGCATTAGTTGCACGAATATTGTGTTTATTTAAGAGTAATAATATTTAATATGTATTGCTTTGTCCCGGACGAAACTTCAGGTTGCATTTCACGTGACGGATAACTGAGGCAAAAATACATGCAAGGATCCGAACACGCCACTCTGCTACGATACACACGTATTTCCTGCCTTGTGATTTAACTGTCTGGGGTCTGTGTAGTCGCAAAGTGTTGAGGGGTTTGTACATTCGGTCGTACCGGTTCCGGTTGTGTGTAACTCGTGTGCTGGAAATTGAGCAGGCTGGTGCGGTCAGGCGATGGTGTAGTGTAGATATAGGTGTAACCGCAAGGCAAGGCAAGGCAAGGCTCGTTGGATTCATGACTTGATCACTTGTTTCAGGCTGAAACTGGAGTGTGAGAAACTTGCAAGCGAGAAGACTGAGATGCAGCGTCACTACGTCATGGTGAGTACTGCTGTAATTTAATCAGGAGTGCCAACACACAAGACATATCGTCACACTAATTAAATGATAATAAAAAGTTGTGGTTGCACAGGGGCGAGAAAGCTGGAGGAGGGTTGATTAAACACGCTTGGGGAAGGTTACAAAAGGAAACAGACGTAATGGGGCTGTGTATTCGTTATCTGTATAAAGCATGTGAGAAAGTCTGGGTGCACATGAAGCATGGAGGTTGCATGATACGTGTGGGTATGTGTAATTGTGGTTTATGGAGAGGAATGTGATACGCTGTGTTGGCTTTGGGGCAGCTGTAGCCGTTTGAGGTGTAGTCAGCAGTGGACAATTTCTTATGTTAACATCATCAACCAAATTGGCCATTTTCTTGTGTAATATGCTCGCTGTGTCGCACAGGCTGTGGAGTCGGTACACAAAAACTCCGACTCCGACTCCTCTATTTTTAAAACTTCCGACTCCGACTCCTTCGTACAAGCTCAATATGTATTAATAACGGTAAACCTATAAGACATTGCATCACCAACACGTGAATCATCAGGCTACTTTTTAGACTTATAACCTATATTTAAGTATAAGTCTAATGGTTACTGTAGCTATCAGGGCTCTGGAGTTGGAGTATCTAGTTAAGATTTTAGACTGAGGTCGGAGCCGGTGCATTTTTACCGACTCCGACTCCACCTAACAATTCCTTCCGACTCCACGACTCCGATTCTGACTCCACAGCCCTGGTGTCGCATATTGACTGTTCATTGTAACGACTTCGATCTAAGCACTGAACCCTCTCTCTCTCTCTCTCTCTCTCTAATGTGTTAGATTTCACTAAGTCTGGACCTGTTCTCGTGTATTGCGTATTGCAGCCGCTATGAATAGTCCGCTTTGTAATGTGTTAGGCATTGTCCGGTCGCCACATTTGCCTTAGAGATCATTGCGTTTTAGTCATTAGTCGAGCCTTCTTCGTGTATGATATCGTGTGCGTACTTAATGCCGACCATTTATTGTGTATGACGTCTTAGGTATAGCATTGTCGACGAATTTTTAGGTTCGTATTGAACTGTGCTCCCCCCTGTAAATTCTTACTGGCCCGTTGTTTTAGAGGTTCTTCCGCGGAAGAAAGGTTTCGTAAACACTGGGCTTTGTCGATAGAGCATCGACTGCTAGTGAGGACGTGGACTGTGGAAAATCACGGTCATCGATCAGGGGTTGGAACGTGGGGCCTCCTGAATACGAAGCAATAATACGAACGTTTCAGCAGCGACGTTGGTTGTTCGTGTTAGTCCTGAATATTACTGTCAGCGACAATCGGGTATTATCTCAGTAGTGTCAGAACGGTGGCTGAGTGTGCCTAAGACGATGTTAGAAATTACCGCCCAATGTATCCCGCAATCCGCAACGTGCCACTTTTCAGTAGCACATCCCTATTGAACTGTTCAACGTCGAATGTCTGTTGAACTGTTTCTAGTGAACGCCAAGTACCCGCACACGTAACAGCCCATCGCGGTGTCTGCTCATGTAGTGGGATCCAAATGCCTGTCCACTTTACCTTTGCCCTGTGATGACAGACGCGTAACGACAGTTTGATCCTACAGCGTGTTAGAAACTGTGCGAATATCAGACGAGTCTCAAGCCAAGCCGAGTAACCAGGCAAGGCTAAACATGTGTGCGGTCAGACACCTTGTAAAATGTATCTCGACTGTGAAGTGTGACAGTGTCAAAGAACGTCTGTGGTTGTTGCAGTGCTGGATTTTCCACCGTGTACCAGTGGATAACGAGTAATGATATGACGCAATCAGTTAGAAGCCGCAAGCAGTGGCGTAGCTGGTTCTTTTGGCGCCCGGAGCGAGTTATCGCAGTGGGCTTCCCTAATAGAAATTATAAACTTAAAAAATATAAATAAAGGTGGCAGTAACAAAACAGGCAGTGTACAAATAACGTAGCACTGACACGTGTTTGTGCAACCACTGTTTCCGTAGAACAGTAATAAGCATTACACATTCTGAATATGCATCTCTAGCCATAGGTAAATAGGATGAAAGGCGCATGCGCCGTATTACATTGTCATCTGTGGCCTGTCTGCATCTACCACATTTTTCCACCTTATCTCATAAACGGCACGATTTCCGGAAAAAAGTTACTGAGCATAAAATTTGTGTTTAGGTTTTCTCTACAAATTTTGTCTGTAACATTTCTCATTCTAAGGAGAGTTCAGCGAGGTATTATCACAAATGTAGAAGCGTCTTCCTGTAAAGTACCTGTGTTCTTATCAAATTTTAATCACACGTGAATTTTCTCGACAGGTTTTCGAAAAATACTCAAATTTCATGAAAATCCGTCCCGTGGGATTCGAGTTGTTCCATGCGGACAGACGGACAGACGTGACGAAGATAATAGCAGATTTTCGCAATTTTGCGAACTCGCCTAAATATGTACTGTTATAATTTAAACTTATTGTTAGTTTACAATATACACCATCGGGACCGTTAAACCAAATTTCGTGCGACGGAAATAATTGTGAATATTTACAGCAAACTGTAGCGGTCTTACACGCAGAACATAAAATACTGAGGTCTGGTGTAAAGTATGCTATCGGTACGCATGTGCCCTTTTTTTATTTATTTATTTAAAGAGGGAGTTCGAGTTTTTCACATCAACCTGGGTACCGCGTCCCTTCCTCCCCCTTCCCCGAAAATTGTAGTGGTATCACTGAAGATGGCCGTGTAGGCTGAAACATGTTGCAGAATAATAAAATACAGTTGTGACTTACAGTGAGTGTATACCTTGTTGGTTGTATTTAGTCTTGTTTTTGTTCGTATGATTTTAAGTTCTCGTAATGAAGGTACTGAAAAATCTCGTGCAGTTTATTTCAGCTTAGTGTAGAGTTCTGAGGTAACTGGGTGAATCGAACAACCGTCTGTAAGATGCAAATAGCCCCCCGTTTAATCTGCGCAAACCCACAAGCCTCAGCTGATTCTGAATTGCTTTAGTTTGATCCCATCACCATGACTTGCTTCCATTTTAATGTTGCTCTCCCACCATAGTTTCAAGCGTACGTGAGCCCTAGTTTTCAAAATACTTCCCGCCTACAAAATTTTTATGTCTCTCGTTTCGACTGGCCGATGTACATGACAACCAAGTTGTAACATCCGTCTTCATAGGCCTCCATTTCGAGCCTCGGTCTCTGAGTTCACGAGCTTATCGTTGTTGTCTGTCGCTCCAGGTAACTGCTAGGGCAGTACCATAAAGTGTGCCGCGACCAGTTTATTCCGCATCTCTTCAAATTGTTTCTTTTTCTTATCATGTTCTACATGACTTACGCAGTTTAGGAAGTTGTCCCTCAGTGCAGTAGGGTTGTAGTCGAGCATGGGGTGTTGTAGCGGTAATGCTCTGGACTTGTATTCTGGAAGTTTCTCTTTCGAGTCCCGGCCGGATCGTGGGTTATCCTGACGTTTCTCATGGCTTTTCTCCGTCCCTCCATATAATACCTCCATTAGGCCATGATCGCGTTCTACAAAATCCTCTGCAGTTCATCATTCAACAGTCATTTTACTATTTGGCCATGTATGGCAGCTTGATAAATTAAACTACATAAGAAATGAAGGTGGAGGCAGCTTAAAACATCTAGATGTCGGCTGCGTCACTGCATAGTCGGTTGCCGACGTTTCGAAGAAACGTAATGCCTTCATCTTCAAGGGTCTAGAGCCCCTGAACTCTAGAACCCGGAAGATGAAGACACTGCATTACCAGCCAAGTGGGTTTTCGGCGTTTTGAAAGTACTGCATTGCCTCGAAACGTCGGGTACCGATTAACCCCTAACGCAGCGGTATATAATCCCAGAAGAACGGAATTTGCAAACGCAGCTGTGTGAGAACCGCAAAACTTGCGGGTTAAAACATTATTAGCCGCCGTACGCATCGTCAGTTTCTGGTTCGGTTTGCTTATAATTGACGTCAAGTGTGTGTGTTTATGTATGTGATTCATTCATACCGTAGGTGGGAGCTTGAGGCAGTGTATTGTCAGTGAATGCGGTGCTCCACTGCCCAGAATAACAACTGTAAGGACATCGCGTTGCTGCAGTAACGAGCCGCTTTTGGTATCATCCCACAATTCCTGCTTGTCGCTCTCTTCAGTCAAAAGCAAATGTTGGAACAGTACTGCAACAAAGCCCAGGGCAGCTGGTTACCAACCGTTGTCCACAGACTGCCTGATTGGTTATTAAACAACTTTTCATCAGATGCGCATTCTGATAAAGACACCAACTGAGCACAGGGTTAGAAATGTACATAATACGTATGCTGTGTGGGCATTGTCGAGTATGGTCACATCGTAAGAGAACGTGGGGCTGTTTATGGTTAGCAGGGTCTTTGAAGGTAAACATAAATCTAGACTGTGACGATCCGAGGACTTGGTTGTCATTTGTTATTATGAATGTTGACAGTGGAACTGTAGCAGAAAGCAGTCAAAACTGGTTACGGTGGGACTGTAGAAGGAAACAGAACTGCTGACGTTGGAACTGTAGGAGGAAGCAGTCAGAACTGTTGACAGTGGGACTGTAGGAAGAAGCAACCAGGACTGCTGATAGTGTGACTAATGGAGGAAGCAGCCAGAACTGTTTGCAGTGGGACTGTAGCAGAAAACAATCAGAAATGTTGACGGTGGAACTGTAGGTGGAAGAAAACAGAACTGTTTACGGTGGGACTGTAGCAGGAAACAATCAGAAATGTTTACTGTGGAACTGTAGGAGGAAGCAAGCAGAACTGTTTGACAGTGGGTCTGTGGCAGGAAATAATCAGAAATGTTGACGGTGGGACTGTAGGAGGAAGCAAGCAGAACTCTTTACAATGGATTGTAGGACGAACCAGTCAGAGCTGCTGACAGTGAGACTGCAGGAAGAACCAGTCAGCTGCTGACGGTGGGACTGTAGGAAGACGAAACCAGAACTGCTGACAGTGGGTTTAGGTGGAAGTAGCCGGGACATGAAATGAGTTATGTAATGAGAATTGGCGATGTCACGTAAATTCAGCCTGCTAATGTGTAAATGATAGGCGGTTCGGGGTTCGAATCTTGCCTGGGGCAAGACTTTTCTCCAAAGCTCCTAGTCCGGCTCTGGCGCCCACCCAGCCTCATTTCCAGTGTGTACCGGAGGCTGTTTTCACGACGGTAAAGCGGTCGAGCGGCAGGATTAAGAATGAGTGGAGCTATACTTCCAGTCTTCGTACATGCGTTAGTGGTATGTGTAGGGAAAACGAATATATAGATTACTACATCTTAAACATACGCTAGAAACCAGGCCTAATCCTTTGGAACCCTGAAGTGCGCTAGGCCAAAGCGAGTTTGTACCTCAGATGCTGACTCAGTTCAACTGTTGTTTATTTGAACTTGGTCCATCGTGAACAAGTGAAGGAGTTTTGATGATTGTTGTGCAACTGAACCGGGGTAAAACGAGGAGACGACAGCGAAATGTCTGCATTGAAGCTAATGGAAGTGACATTGATGTTTTCAGTCTGATTCGGTCATTAAATTTGAACGTCGAACTGTTAGTCCTCATGGCCGCATAGGGAATGGATTTTCTTCACCTAGTTTTTCTGTGATGGGTTTGTGGGTCCATCGCAGTCTGCTGGCGAATTGGCTGTGTGTGGCTACCAGAGCCTAAGGCCATTCATTACGTCCCTCTGGGAGCCTGTTGTGTACATGATGTCTGTGTATGTGTGCTCCCATACACCTTTAAAAGGGCAGCCTTACCTTGCGAGAGGCGCCCAATGCTTTGCGACTGGTTGATCCGCTGTACAGGAAGTGTTATTCGCTGTGTGTCTCAGAAAATGGTAAGAAACGCCAGAATATAAGCGGCGAAGACTGACGCCGGGCTGTTCTGCTGTCTGTGAACTGCAGTGAGCATACTGTGCGAGGGCTCTGTTCTTCCGCGTCTCTCGTCTCCGAAGCTACACGACGAATTTTGTTGAAAGTTAGTATTCGGAGATGTGCATTCGCAGTGTTCGGGACGGTTTGATTCCAGTCCGTAGTGGCTGAACATGGAGCGGTGATAACATGGTATAGTGACGAGACTACGGGCCGGAAACTGGCAGGGAAACATCCACACCGGCTGTTGCCTCAGCCATCCTCCTAGTTAGTTGGTACCGGTGGGTCTCTTCCTGTGGGAAAAGCAGGCGGGGCTTGAGGCTGACCACCATCTGTTGCCGAGATTAAAAATGGATAAGCTGTACCTGCACTCCACGTGATGCCATTTTGATGTGTCCAGGCTCAGCTTTACCTGTTACGTTACCTTTGATTCAACATAACCCAGAATTTATACGTAGCCAAAATAGGTCTTCGTCTTCTGTATCAAAAGGGCTTATTTTACAAAATTCCGGTTGCGTAATAGTAAATGTAGACTTCGATAAGATGTGGAACTGATTTCTATAACAGTTTTTATGTGTCTAGTGACATAGAAGCTTATAGTTGTAGGTGTGTTTATATAAGGGGCTGTGCTCGCCAGTTGGGGTTCGTATGCGCAGTAAGGAACCGTCAGTCCATTGCGGTGTGCATAATGACGCGTGTTTCGGCCATTTGGGGACTCGCTATAACATCCTTGTTTTTATGTTGATCTTCAAAAAGTTTTTTTTTAAGTTCAGGAACTGTGTTAACATGAGTCCAGTTGATTTTGTTAATTTTTGAGCGCTAAATTGTTGGGGAAGTAATGGCATATACTTTAGTAAGACTGCATTCTCCTCGTTTCCCGTGATTAACCCTTTAAAGACGAAGCGTATCTGTGTTATATATAAGGACTCAGCGCGTACCGCGTTTTAAACACCCTCCACTTCGGTTATAAAAACCAATCTGATAATGTTTTATAAGGCAAAAGTTGGTGTTTGTTCTGGGATCCGTACAAAACACATAAACGCAATCTGGACACCACGTAGAATTTTTTAATGTTACTCCTGATGGTACGTGAAGTTACTGCTAGGCTTTAAAAGGTTAAACGTCGCGTGTTCTGTGCAGTAAGGTAAATAAGGGTGTTTGTGTTTTGAGCGTAATATTTATTCGTTAGATACTAAAATGGATATTGTAAAACCGTTTAAATCGTTTGTACTGAATGTAAAGCGACGGACTGACTAGAGCGACGTGGAGGTACTCTTACAGGTAGACTGTTTACAAGATGGCGTTCAGACCAGACGCGAGCGCGAACGCGAGCCGTGATGGATGGAGCAGCAAGATACTAAATCAGGTGTATGAAAAGTCTACGTTTGTGTCATGGGCCATATAGAATATATGTTTTCCCACTACTCTCTGTTAATAATCCTTGAAGCCTGAGTGGTGTGTGTGTGTGTGTGTGTGTGTGTGTGTGTGTGTGTGTGTGTG
>BLKM01000956.1:0-17072 GCA_013340265.1 Coptotermes formosanus
TGTGTGTGTGTGTGTGTGTGTGTGTGTGTGTGTGTGTGTGCACGTGCGTTTGTGTATGGTGTGTCAAAATTAATGAACCAACTTCACTGGGCCTGCGAGTGGTGAGATATGCCTGCCGCGTTGTTGTTTGAGCTGATCGGGATTGTGGAGGAACTATACATTTTAAGCCCTGTGTTGGATATTGTAATTGTGTCTGCACTGAATATGAAATCTTAAGTTATACAAACCAGGCAAATTTATCGATTTAAACAACAATCTGATCAATCTGTCAACTACTGCGTAGCCGTTTTCCTTATACGGTGGAGGAATCAAATAAACGGAAGTGTAAGTTTTTCAGTTTGGGCCTTGATTGACGAATATGTTTATTTCTTGGCATTATTTTTTTGAATACTTCTTTGCAAAGACAGGAATGTTACCTTGAAAATTTTGTATTTCTGCCCCTTCCGCTGAACGTGGGCCTACATAATGTTTCCTCTATATCTCTCGACGTTAATACCGTATTTACTATATGCAGCGTCGTTTATGGTGCTGAAATGTCAACGAACAATAGGCCTAAGCGACGGAATCTCATCATACAGGTCATTATTTCTTATCACATACTGTGACATCCATCTGCCATGCCTCCTCCCTTCCTCCTGAACAGTAAACACGCCGATAAGGCGCATCATAGACCTCGATGTAAGCGAATATTCAGCTTCTCCCTTCTGCCACTTTTCCCCCCTGAAAAAAATTGTCTTTGTTTATGTACATGTGTCTTCACCTTCCAATAATGCTTACACTTTTGTAAAAAAAAAAATTCGGAATTTTCTCTGGTTTCAGTGACACCTTTAAATATTTTTGCTGCTTGTGTGCCGGGAGTTCGCCATTGCAGGCCATGTGCCTGTACTTAGAAGCGCAACGCAAGCAACGCGTCAGTTGTTGTTCCAATAATGGGATTGGAATCCGGCTGTCAGCAAGATTCGGAGCCGTGTGCTGCATTGACTGCTTGTATTATTTCGATATTTGGATTGTGGTCGCTTAGAAAAAAGTGTTGAAGACAAAATTTCTGTCTAAGAAAGTGTAAGCTGCTTTATAATTAATTAAGCTACATAAAATCATCTTTATAGTTAGTACTTTTCAATATATAATGTATCATTAAAATGACTGAATCGTGGAGGATGAATTGTGTAGGCATGTCACATGTATAAGGGGCCGATATTATGTTGGGAGAATATTAAGGAACGAGTTATCTCTGTCTGAATTTCTGTAATGTTCCTAGCCTGCTCTTCTTAGAGGAATGGGACGTATGTTGAGTGGTTTCAGTTGGCTATGGTAGAGTCCAACGTCTGGTTCGTGTAAATGCGGACGTGAACTGTAGGAACATCTGAGGGGGTATCTTGTGCACGCCTTTGCGGTTCGTCATTTGTTCGTCTGTAGCGATAGCGGGTTGTCAGACGAAAGACGCGAAATGCCTGCCCGTGACACCTCACGCACAAAGTACAGCTGTCCGCCAGTTCCACCGGCTTCTTCACCGCCCAATACCGGATAAACTTCCTGCGGCTATTTATTTGTAACATGTACGCATTCCTAACGTTTCATACCTTAAGGCAGATTACATTTTTATCACCTGCTCACGTAATCCTTTTTGCTTGTGTAGATGCCACTGTAGAGGTGTAATTTGGATATCGGAGAAACCCCGTTCCCGTGTACTTCTCGGGACCCCTTTTGATCAACGTTCATTAGCTGTGCGCTGTAAATGTGAACCCTAGGTGCGTGATTGAAATAAACAATAAACTGCATGCCTATAAAATAACACTCAATAAAGCGGGGACGTGAAGTGACGCGGTGCTACAGAGATACGCACACCAGCTGTGAAATTAATATTTGTTTTAGCACCCTGAAGGGCGAGTGGTGAATGTGACGACATTGACGGCGGCGGTGATGTTTAGAATAGGACATTCAGTAACGTACGATGTCTGTTGAAGTGTTAAATAAATGTTACGTACATTCTTATGGAAATATTTTAATGTAAATCAAATAATTGTGCGTTGTGAAATATAGTAAGATTCATATCTGGAGGAATGTGGTGACTTGTGCAGTGGAACTGCAGGGTAGTGAACTAAGGGAGTGTACGCGAGACTCAGCATGCGCCAGAAATTTGGGAAACAAAGGATGTTTATAAAAGTTTGTTAGAGGAACGTCTTTAATAGTGACCACTCAGAAGGCTTGGTGAGGTAATGCTAAGGCATGTTAGGTGGAAGGTGGATGAATCAGGGTCGTGTCCAGTGGTGGGCGTTGGTAACAGCGGCGTTCAATGTTAGCTTAACAAGGCGTTTGGAAATTAATTCTGCAAAATGACAGGAGGAATTGCTTTCAGAATGTGGTACCGTCACTGTGGAACATACTTCACAGTTCCGTATATTCACATGCATTTCCAACATGCTTACGCAGTATAATTTCAACACTTCGCGCTAATCTGTGCAGGAAAGCATGTTGGAAGTCCAAAGATCTGTCGTAAGGTTCCTCCTTCCCCTGTGGTTGTGTTTATACACAGTAAGATAGCGCCATTTTCCGGCTATTCTGCTGAACCTCGCCAGTCAAGCCGTTTACCTAGACATTTGCGGCGTTTTACGCATTACTTGGTTCCCTTATTTTGTCACAGTCTGTCAGAAACTTCTCGATTTTTAACAATGAACAATACTGGATTCTGTATGAACCACACATCTGCGTTATATAAGATATTTATTTGATCACTTTGTTCTGTATGTGTGTGTGTCTGTCTGTCTGTCTGTTGGGCACTGTTTTAACACATAATTATTATTCGGCCCTCAGATTAAGAGATCACGTTCTGTAATGACCCCCTCCGCGTCGAAAGAGACTGGGAACATTCTTACCTTCTCCGTATAATATTTCATGCAAATCTGCCGGTTAGTGTGGTGTGCTATTATACGTACGGACTGGCAGGCAAGAACATTGGAACGCAGAGTATGTTGCGCCATAAGACTGTAACTTTAAAACAGTAAATGTGTTTTCCTGTAGTATTTGCACTACTAGAACCTAGTATGCACATTGTAACTACTTGTCGGTCCTTGGCGGAACGAAGCGGACTTGTATGTAACATTCCGACTGCGGTTTGTTTTTATTTGAACCTGATGCAGAAACCGCAGTATACGTATCACATTCCTGCGCGTGAGTCTGTTTTACTCATAAAACGCTTTTTAAAGTAGAGACAGCTATATTAGTGGTAATACTGTGGTTCGACATAGATTTTACAGAATTTATTGAATAATTTTCAGTGAAAGGTATGACGAAAGGGAATGTAGAATGATGTGTTAACAGTTTCAGCGGCTATGCTTCAGTGGTGTTTTTCAGTGGCGGTGCAGGTTGTGATATTACGTTTTAACCCGGCAGAGATTCGAAGCAGCTACTTCCTGAATGCAAATCTAAACTATCTAACATGCGTTTTTGTCGCTTCGTAAACCACTGTCTGCCAAGAATTTTCCTTCCTTTTTAGTCTTAGTCGACTACATAAGTAATCTTATTTCTGTTGTAATGTGTAAAAGCACACCTTTTTCAGTGCGCCGCCGATTCCTCGTGCAGGGAGCATACCGCATGTGCAATAAATCTGCTCTGCAATATTAACCCTTTAAAGACGAACCGCATCTGTTTTATATAAGGACTCAGTGCGTACAGCGCTGTAAACACTCTCCACTTCGGTTATAAAAACCAGTCTCTTAATGTTTTATAAGGCAAAAGTTGCTGTTTGTTCTGAGATCCGTACAAAACACATAAACGCAGTGTGGGCACCACGTAGAATTTTTTAATGTTAAACCTGGTCGTATGTAAAGTTACCGCTAGGCTTTAAAAGGTTAATGAAGTTGTGTCATGTAATATTATCTTTCACACGCATGTATCCATTTTTTATACAAGTATGTGTTTGTGTCAGCAGTTTGTTTTCAGACTTTTGAAATTTTTGATGTTCCTTCAGAATAAGGCATTACAGCTGATGGCTCTACGAAAGAACAGTCAAAGTTTATATTTAGTATTTTGACAATAAATTGAGGCAGCATGGATATGTAAGACATACCTCCCTCTAAAACAAATGCTTTTACAGATCGAGATATTTTCTGTTACAGACGACCAGTGTGTAAAATTGCTGCGGCAGAACAAATCTAACTAGCCGTGACTTCTTGACAGTATAAATGATTTTACTGTTTTAACTGAAGAAGAAGTAAAAACCAACATGAACGTAGTCAGAGGTGACAAGCTCTCGTTAGATGGTAATTGGTAAAGACATTTTAGTAAAAATAAGTTACTGACGTGGTGATCCATAGTTTTTGACGAGCGATCTCGGGTCATTGGTTATCAGCGAGAGACCCTGGGCTCTGGTTACATGTGTAATCAACTCACGGCACACAATCTCTGTAATGAGACAGATGAATAAACGTACGCAGGACCAATCACAAAGCTGTATAGGTATGTCTAATTGTCTTCAGTGTCGATATTGGCTTTATTATATTCACAAATGCCCTGTCCGGTGGCTGGCAGCAGTGTCACACAGATAAACGTACACAAGAGGCGGTCTTTGCAAATAGAAAGCATGGACATAGCTGTTTGCAACTTTCTGTACCATAATATTTGATACTGACGCCGTCTGCTACCCACGATTAAGTTCTGCGGAACACAGCGTGTTGTTCAAATATGCAAAGCATTCATTTGGTGGGCTATATTTTGTGCGTTCATTTATTTGGTATGGCTAAGAAAACTTGTCTAAGTCACGTACCGTGTTTTGAGTCTGTGTAGTCACAATGCTACTGACTGGACGGCCCAGCAATAGAAATTCAATTTCCAGCAGGGGCAAGAGATATCTTCAAAGCGTCCGGTTCGGCTGTGGCGCCCACGTGGCCTCCTGTTCAGTGGGTACTGAGCCCTCTTTCCTCTCGCGTAATGCGTTAGGCGCGTGAAGGCAACCTCTCAACTCCATCTAATGTCGAGGTGAAGAATGCTTGGAGTTATACCTCCACTGCGCCATATACCTTCATAGTGGGGCACAGAGACGTTAATTTTACTTTTACGTGCAGAGTTTTACGTAAACAAGTGTTGGTTTTTAATACTATGTGTCTTTGTCTTCTGCGTGGTGACCGACAGCTTCTAGTAAGCGCTGCTGGGAAATGAGTTGCATGATTTTACAAACTCTCTGGTGTAAGAGAAAACGAGAGAGAAATGGAGAAGATATACATGAAAATAAGGAGATAATGAAAGACAGAGAGGGTCTAAGTGAATGAAAGAATGATAAACGGATAGAAATGACAAAGTAAAACAAATAGACTGACGAAAGAGAAAAATGTGAAAGACTGTGTTACAGGAAACTTTGGATTGTCATTTTATAAACCGACGAATGCTTTACCTCTAATTAACAAATATAGAGTCATGTTTTTTTTTGTATTGAATGTGCTGCTTTTGCACAGTATCAAGCCGTATTATATTTTGCACAGTATCAAGCCGTATTATATTTTGCACAGTATCAAGCCGTATTATATTTTGCACGGTATCAAGCCGTATTATATTTCGATGCTGAGTAGTAATACTGGACTCCGGCGGAATGTGTGCAGGCACCCAGCGGAAGCATCAGACACACTTCAGCGTGCCCGGACGCCAGCCTTCCGACTTACCTGGCTTTGACTGCAGTCTACCCGGTCCGTAACATTAGGTTGTTGTGTTGGACTTCATTACGGCTAATGGTTTGTCTGTGCTCTTCATAAAATGTGAGCCTAGCGTTTCTCTAATTTTTAGACGCGTTTGAATTCCTGCGGAGCGCTTATTAAAGTGCTCTTCTGTTCTGTTTGTACGCATTTAACAACTTCAGAACCAGCGAACGAAGTCCAGGGAAACTGATATTGCAGAATTTGACAAAAAAGTAGCAGATTCTTTACAATCTCGGCCGAAATTGTACAAAAGAAATTTACAAGCAGAAACGACGCGTGTGTACGTTTTGTCGCGCATCTAAAACATCGTATACGTATACTCGTATTCGTATGTCTTCGAAGGAAAGCTGTATAAGTATATATTTTTTAGCACGTACATTTCCCCTGAAGTTCTATGGTTTTCGAAATTTTTCAGAAGGGCAGGTGTCTATATCTAGAGACATATACGTGTAAAAATTTATGCTACCTATTGCTTTTCCCCTGCTGCGGAGTATGATTTCATCCTTTTTGCATTTTAATAAACGGCTAGTTGAGGATGATACAGGATGTACTAAATATGTATTATTTTTAAGCTGGTTAATTATTGGGAATATTATTATCCTGAGACTTCGTATATGCCTCTCGACATGTAGATCCAAGTCTGTGGTTCCCTACCCCTAAAGTAATAATTGACGCGTTCCTGAGCCAGCTTCATTCGCACAATCTATTTGTCTGATACACTTATAGTACGTTGCCAGATCCCCCTTGTCTTCTATGTAATCTCTTTCTCCTACCCAAAATGTACGTGTACGTTCGTTGCTTTGTAATGTGGAAGCACATTTCATGTATTCAGTTCATAAATCATGACAGCACTTATTACATACGACCCCATGCTCTTTAAGGTGGAAGAAAGTGTTTTTGCGCCACAAACTGCAGTTCTAGACACGAAATTGTGTAACCTGCAGCTTGCCAGACAGTTCTGCATGTCAAAGGATACTCGAGGCAACTGTGTGTATGTTGAACCTGTCGCTTTGTGGAAAGCTTTAGAACAGGCTTGTTACAGTGGTTTTGATTGGCTAAGCGGTAACCACATTAAAAACCAATTGAAGAGAGGTCAACTCTATACACTGACCACACACTTTGGGCCATGTGCATGTCAGAGTGAACTAAATCACAGGTAAAATTTGTTTAGCATGAAGTAGATTGTCATGTTATTTGTAGTTTGGTCGGAAAGAAGAATAGGAAGAGCAAGTAGGCAGCAGGATACAAAGAACTACAGGAAGTAAGATAAGGAAGAAATAAATGTAAATACAAGTAAAGTAATAGGAAGGATTAAAGATAGAGAATAAGAAGTCTGTGGCCAGTAAATCGATGGAAGTACTCGCCGTTCCATAAATAGACCACCTGTATCTCTCTGTCCGGCTGCTACTAGCGAGGGCCACGTGAAAAATATCCGTAGCTTCAAGCTCTGTAGGCTGGTTGAAGTTGAGAGGAGGCCGGAGACGAAGACACTAACGGGCAGAAATATGACGGCCACTTGCTTCTCCGTATGCGACAACCTTGGTACTTGTGTCTGTGTCCTCCGTGTACAGAGAGAATATTTCTATACACGATCACACTCGGGTCGGCTTCGGAGTCTACACGTCATCGTTTCCGCTGGGTGCCATAGTCACACTAAAAATCCTTGTACCTGTGTCCTCAGTTTACATACAGAAACTTGTCTCGTGCGTAATTGTTAATTTGTCAGGAATGATGGGGAAGATTCAAGCATTAGTATTTGGACAGTACATCGAGGTGAACGGTCAGCTTAACGCACCGTCCTTCTAAACCCGGCGGCAAATAACTATTCCTCTCCGTTACAAAATGAGTAGGGGAAGGGGTGGATCTGGCAGCCTTAGTACAACCACGGGACATCGAACCAAGGCCTGTACTTGTAGACCGGTTGGATGGATGGACGGATGGATGGTTGGGTGGATGAATGGATGGATGGATGGATGGATGGATGGATGGATGGACGCATGTATGGATTCATGGATGAAAGAAAGGATGGAGGAATAGATTTATTTGCCACGTAAACTGATAAATAAACAGCCTGCCCTTGAACTGCGGTGTCCTACGCCGGAGGTGCAGACTGCCTTCCTGTTCAGGATTGAACTTGCGTACTGAAGTTGGAGGAAACATGGCCCTCCGCCCTGGCTCTACTATATCATAACCTAGACTAACACACTGTGTATTCTTAAAGCCACGAGGACCTCATGTCTTACTTATAAATTGTTTTAAATTAATGTCCGTATTACCATTGCGAATGTCAAAGACGGAAGCTAAGGTATCTTCTGCATTTTTATGGGAAACGTTTCAAGTTTTCTTTTTTACTAAGGGGTCACTAACTTTCCCAGTCTCCAATTTCACACATTCAAAAGAGTTTTAAAGTAGTTGTATTATAGGAAGATCCTTTCGTTTTTTAAGCCACCTGAATACTTGGCGAAGGGAGCGCGCCGCTTACAGTTCCTTGCTATTCGTATATGCCGTGGAAAAGGTAACTTTAATGTGTCTTCGCTTGTATATTCTTTACACAGAGAGTGCGAAAAACAAATGCACAGGGAGAACATCGTGTTCGTCAGAGCGCCATCTTAATTTCCGAAACACGTCACCAAGTTTATGGCCATATGAGAGAAAACTATATTTAACTTTGCTATGCTGATTTAAAATCCGTTCTCAGTTTTACATCGCGTCGCAGTTTGGTTAATAAGCCTTTTCAGAAACATCCGCCTGCATAAACGAGAAGGAGATGAACGCGATATTGAGTGGGGAAGGTGGATAGAGCTGTCTCGGGATCATATCCAATGACTGACTTTGAAAACGATTTTGTGGTGTGTTCGGTTTGTGCTGCTTGAGACTTAAGTGAATTAGCTACGTGATTGTGTGTGTTTTATTGTGCACACTTGAAAAGATCTTATAATAGGCCGACCCTCCATCCCAGCAGTCCAATCAAATGCCCGGATTCGCTGTTTTTGTATCCGAATAAGTGTGAAGGCTAAAATATTATAGTTGGACAGGTGGAATAGCGCACATCAACAGTAAACACCCAGAACATATAGAATTTTGTTTCAGATCTTGTTCCTTTTCAGGCTGATATTTATCTTAAGAAGAACGAAATTATTTTGTACTTTACACAGAAAATCTTTTATATCAGTTGTAAAAAATCAATCCGTTAATTATGTTTACGAATGTAAATTTTTTATTGTAAAAATCACGCGAAACTTTACGTCTGCATGGTAAAGTGCAGAATTTATAAGCGTTACAACAGGTGCAACGTAGGTTAACACTGTTATTTAACCACTTAATAAACTTTACTAAATTAACTTCAGAAATCGTTCAGAGAATCTCAGTCACAGAGAAATTATTTCTTATTTTATTTTTGGAGTAATCTGAAAGCGAATTATAGTCGCTCACATTATTTAACCTGTCTGCTTTCTGCAAAATACTGATGAGTTATCTTTGCCTACACATTGTCTGTTATTCTCCCAAAATATCTCATTTAGGAATTCTCTTTTTGTACATTTATTTAGCCTTTGAGGAGATACGTGAAATGATGTATCACACTTATGGTAATTGTTCAATTATGCGTTACCTTGTGAGTGTACTAACAATGGGAGGTGTCTCTTTTAAAGTCTGTGTAGCCTTACGGGACACTTTCGTAAAGTAGGCCATAAATGGCGAAAGTGCGTGCCTTGTCCCCACTTACTTTTGAGATACGTCCTTCACGACAGCCGGTCGCGTAACATTATTTGCTTTCACCGCAAATTCATGATTCATGTCAAAAATTTCATGTACAGTAAAGAGTTGGACTTTGCTAATGAACCACGGAGAGCGGTTGGAATAATTCTGCTTCCTGAAGAGCCATCGTCCAGTACGTCACATCGGCCAGGTAGTGGCAGAAGTAAGTACGCCTCGTTTAGTCTCTCATATAACCAGGCAGCTCGTCCTGCAATTTCATGAGTGTTCAGTAGTAACCTAACATCTCATCTTTCATTAAAGAGACTGTGACTCAGAGTGATTTTATCTCACTTACTCAGAGAGATGTACATTTATCTGTAAGATTAATCCCTCGTATGATCAGACTATTAAATAATGCCTCTTGTACTGCTTACCCTTGTAGAAGAAGGCAAAATCTTTCTTCGAAATGTCGGGAAATAGCTACTCGCCAAACGACACAGCGTCACGTCCTGGGAGGCTTGTATTATCATATTATACTTTATTTAATCGATAATTCGTGTACATAAATACGTGGTTAGCTATTATGGAGCTACCCGTTTCGGTGTTCATAGTAAAGTTTTAGCACAGAAAGTTGTGTCCCACACTACGAAAACCTTTGTTTTAGCATTATTAACAAAGTGCCTACGTTGAGTATGAATAATTTTATATATTCAGTTCAGCAAACAACAAATTTCGCTGGCCTGTGACGCTGTGTAGTCCGGTAGAATTTCATCGAATTTGCATAAGAATTACTGTCTCAGTCTTGAGGCTGAAATAATACCCCTCTAAACGGCGTCAATCCCGGAAGACAGTAAGCTTCGTGGTCACTGACGCGAGATCGTTAGATCTCGCACAAATAATTTTTGATTAAAGAGACTATGAATCATTCAGTTAATCAAGCAATTCGTCGGTCAGTTACAGATATCTCATAAGACGGGCTATAAGTCATGTGTTGATCACAATGTGCGTGGGTGAATGAAGACATTATTCAGTTTGCTAATCTGTTTTATCTGACCCTACATCATTGCCTTACTGTACTGCTCGTCTTCCAGGTAAACATTTCTGTAAGTAAATAAGTAATACGCACTCGGTGTTTCTGTTAGCTAAATACTTCATTTTTAAGTTAATTGAACGACATTTAATAAACATGTAACTAGACAGTCTCTCGTTAATAATTATGCTAATCAGTATTGTGAACAATTTTTCATTCTTTACGTAAAGTAAAATAACCATTGGGTTAAAAAAGCAACTGATTCCATATTTTTTCGGAATACTAACCACTCAGTTATCTAAACAAGCCTTCTTTAACTTAAACAATTACTGAGTTAGTCACGCAGTCTCTCAGTTAATCGAACTGTCGTTCAGACAAACAGAAGCTAACATTTATTGTAATTATATAATTAGAAATTAATGAACTAGAAATTTAATTTTTCAGTTAGTAATTCACATGGGAGGGCAACTGAACCTTCCAGGTAGACAATTGATATTTGGTTAAATGAATATTTACACACGTAATTCATATTTCAGTCAAACAGGTCATCACTCTCTTAGCTATACAAGTTAATTTTTCGGTTAACTGAACAATAAAATTAAACCATTAACTAACAAAGTAGCGCTGGTTGAGTTAAGTAAACAGTAACTGTGGGACTCAATAAGCCAGTTATCTCCCTAGCCAAAGTTTCTGCGGTCTGTCAGTCAGTTACCTCTGCGCCCTTGTCTGTTGGCAGAGGTACGACACGTCTCAAAGAGACCGATCATGCGCGAGGGTAGGGTTTGGTTGTTTACTGGCGCATGGATACCCGTAAATTCTGCCCCTTCGATGCCTTGGGACATAACTGCCGCGTAACGACAGATCCGCAGGGAATGTGATGCATACGTAACGGTGGTGGATCTAAAATGCCACAGAAGTGGAAAGGTACCATGCTGTTCTGAGTCCGAATACATCAGTCAATGCAGTGACTGACTGAATGCGGGTTCAAAGGCCGGATTTTTTTATACACCACACTGAGATCGGCTTTGGAGCCAACACGTCGTGTTTTCCACTGGGTGCCACGGTTACACTAAAAGTCCTTGCACCTGTAGGAGCGTGAAGCTTGTCAAGCACCCCCTCGTCCACAGGATAAACGTGGGACACACCATCGAAGGTTTTCCGGAAATCATGACATTGTTCTTACGCACGAAATGAATTATGGCTAGCCTTTAACGTGCATATCGTTGGTGCCTTTCAGTGCTCAGTTTAATTAAAATATTGCAGTATTTTGGCCTTTAGTGTAAATTAATGGAATTAAAACTCTTAACGAGACTTACCTATAACTGACTGAATTGGAAGTGGAAAGGTGGACTGAAGCAGCGTTTGGTAAAATTGTTATAGAGAGCTTTCACTGCAGTACCAATGCTCACTTTCACTTAAAATTCGCGTATTCTTCCTCATTGGTTTTTCGTGCAACACGTTTTTCCAATTATAACGTCTTTATAGAATATTTCTTCATGATTTCTATACGCACTGTCCTCTTAAGGGGCGTGGCGTTAACCTCCAAACTTCAACTTCCATCTAGCGCCGAGATTAAAGAAAGAGTAGAGCTATAGCTGTCCTGCTCTTGGCTTTGATGGCCTGTTATAGGGCGAACTTTACCTTTACCTTTACTCTCCGCTTAAACCTTCTTCTTTGTCCCACCCTGGCATTAGTTGAATAGCAAATGAACTACCCTTTTAAATAATTTTCAGGTAACAGACATAAAATGAAGGAATTGTTTTTAAACATTTTTTGCACAAAGCAGACAGATTCGAAGGGCAATAATTGTCCTGCCTACTGTGTTTAATCTCATATCGATGGAATTTACTACTGAGGGCCTGACTCAGTGTTGTAAATGACACAATTTCTTGTCCTGTAAGTCAAATATAATTATTAATTTGCACGAAACTTAATTAACTTGATCAGTTTTGTCAGGGCGATTCATCGGAGGAACATTTTTTATTAGGAAGATTATAGACGCTAAGAAAGACTACGTCGTTCGTAAGAAGACTGTTGTGTTGCGACGAATATGTACTGCAATACGTGCAAGTAATAGGCCTATGTCCTGTGCGTGACTTGGTAACTGTCATGTGTACAGTTAAACCCGAATGCTAATTTTTCCTGTTCTCCCGCAGTTACCCTAACCTAGCTGTGGGCTGGATAGGTCCAGATACTTCAGTTGAAACTTCCGTTAAATCGTCTTCCGTTCCTAGCAACCACGTTAATAGCACCTACGCTCAAAGCCCAGACTTCTTTGTGGCAGTGGTGTTTTCTGATATTAATTGAATTTCCAACGCTATAAATGATTGGTTGAGTTGTAAAAGCTGCAGTAGAGATGTTCAGGTTATTTGTGATTTTCGAGTGGGCGGTGGTTATTATGGAACTTACAGAAGAGTAGCTCATTTTGTGTTAGCTCTTTTATCCGTATCTAACAGTTCTGTTGTAAAAGTAGCATAATTACTTCGTGTCATAGTCCTGGCTGGAATCCCAACATTATGACTGCAGATGGAGAAGTATAGTCTCTTATTTAAAGTTGTGAACGCAACAAAAATGCTTAAGAACAGAACACTTGCTAAAACTTGCTGTAACAGTATATATAAAACAGTGCTGTGAACTACTACTGGCTTCATATTCACGGATCATTAAGTTTACTGCTGTTTGATAGGCACTGCCTGAATATTTCCTCTTCGTCTCTGTCTTACTGGTGCTATAAAGTTCAGGGCTCTGTCCGGGCTCCTGTGTTCCTTTTAACAATCAATATAACCCCACACTCCCCCACACCCCAGGGATTATTCAACACGAGCCAAACCTAAGGCCCTCGGTACTTTCTGTGTACTAGTGCAGTGGTGTTTTAAAACTTCCGGATTACTGCAATCTTTTTAACTATTTTCGTCTTTCTCCACTTCGGTTTCCACGATAGGCTAGTATAATGCTTGGTATATCGTTGTTGAAGGAACACTGGAATAAAACCTAACTAACTAAATTCTTTTACTTTGTGTGATGTTAATGTACAGTTACTTTTTGATGAAGTCAGGTCTTTACAGTGCTATTGTAGTAAACTGTGTCTGAGCTTAGTCTGTTAGAGACCTGAGTTCATTTCCAGAATATTGAACTTATTTCTTAACTCTTACCCCAGTCACACTCACGTTTCCCACTGTTTTCAAGAGAACGCTTCCAGTGATGTAGGCTAACTCTGTCTAGGGGGCCCAACAAAATGGGTGTTCTTCTCTTCTCCGCCTCCCTTCACCTGAGGACGGAAGCAGAGCCGGCTTCCGAAACGTTGTGATTTTAATTTTTTAATATTTTTAATATTTTACTCTTCGGACGATGGATAAAGTCCATAAACCCATCATCACACAGTATTAAACACCATCGTCAAAACCTCTTAGAATTTATCCAAGCGCTTCTGTTATTTCTGGCCGATGGAGCGGAGCAACCCAATTCAAGGTCTGTGACTTCAGACATCGGTGTTTTAAATACGGTGACTGATAAAAATATAAATATATGTATATAAACCGCACAGTTTATTCATGTGTTTTGCATCATTCTCAAATCAATAATATTTAATTTTATAAACAAAATTAAGTAGATCTTTAATCTTTGAGACACTGTTTTTTTCTGTGATGCAGGAAATCAAGTTTTAGCCGAGTTTACGTCCTCAAAACGAGAAAGTGGGATTTTGAAAGACCCACGCTGCATGTGTGGCCCTCATTTCAACTTTCGAACGATGCGACCCTTTCACGGAGTGTTGTATGAACAGTGTGCCATTCGAGGACATCACACCGTGCATTTTCACGTCACGCAATCTGAAATAACAAAGTGACCGACGCGCAAACTTGCAAAGCATGACCGACAGTTACTCTCAGATTCAGTAGTGGTATGCGGGATGAGATCGTGGAAAAATATATACAGCTTTTGTTAGTGTATGTTTTTGTACAGCATAAACTAACAGGGTGGATTGTGTGCGACAATTTTTGTTCGTTTTCGTTTGGTGGCTGCAATTGTTGATTCTGTAGACCTGGACATGTGAAATTTGGTGCCGAGTTTTTCTATAAACATGCATACACACCATACATGAAACGTAGATTTTACGTCTAAAGTAAAAATGCGACACCTTGGTGATATACCCCACAAATGCAACATATATTGACCTGTGACCAAGCAGTTTTTAAAAAAATATTTAAATAAAACGACAGTGGCAGCACTAATGTATAAGGACTGTAAATTTTCTTAATAGGAAAATAAGGTTAATGAGTTAACGCGGGGAGCTAGGTGTTATGTAATACGGTGAAACCCGTCGTAAACGGAACATGTCTTCAGCTGAAAACTTCTACATTTCCGATGACACAAATTTTAGTACCCCTAGGAAACGGAATCTGCCTGCAACGAAAGAAAAAATTCCAGTACCTTGTGTTTCCGTTATAGGCAGGTTTCGCTATATTTAAATGGACTTCGCGCTTCGGACTGTCGCAAGACATGCAGACTGACTGAGTGACTGACCTGCGGACTGACTGACCGACTAACTGATCGACCGGCCGACCAACCAACCTACCGACTCACTGACTGACGGACTGACTGACTTACTGATTGACTGACTGACTGACTGACTGACTGACCTACCGTCACTTGTAAAATGGTTTTGATATGGCAGTATATTTTAAGAGTTTAAAGCTAACACCATTCAACGTTGATGTTATTGACATTTTATAAGGGTAGGCCGGATTGTCATTAAAACATGTTGGAAGTATTTTTCGATATTGAGGCGTATTTTAAAATTTATTGTGTCTAACGCCTTGGAAAAATATCTTAACGCACCACATTTATGACACGACTGACATTAAAAATATTAATTACAAGCTTTTATCTTCACTGATGCCACCCGTACTATGTAATGTAGACATTTTCCTTCCCATTTGGACGTAATGTACATATGTTTCTTCGTATAAAACGATAGTGAAGCAATTCGTGCTTAATTCGCGTCGACGAAAGTTTTACATTCCTTTTAGAAGGTGTAATATTGTGTTTTAAGAATACCATTGCCGAACTTATGGAAACCAACAGCGTACTTCTGTTGTAACAGCTTCGTACACAATCTGATTAATTCGCCCAAAAATTTGTTAACATTTCTTTGTTGTTCACTTTTGTGACAAAGGTAGGAAGTGTGCAGCTGGAAGCTACTAATGCTGGCTCGTATAAATTGCCAAGAAGCAACTTAGGACAAATTGTTTCTCCTGTTGGTACTGAGAGTACAACTCCGCATGAAAATATAAATTGATTTACGAGAGAAAGTGTTGAAACTATTTCGAGAGTTTGATCATCAGTAGAATAGCTGCTGGACTGCTTAATGGACTGTGTTCTTGAGTTCTGAAGAAAGGAAGGAAGGAAGAAAGAGGGAAACGAAGGATATGGGCAGGGAAAAAGAAGAGGAAGAGTGTCTATAAGAATTAAATACACAGGCTAATAATACTTTCCTGTATATGTGTATGCATTTTTTGAAGCAACGTGTTGAGTTCGCGAGAACCACAGCAGTAGGCCTATTACTTAGCCTCCGTAAATCTGACGCCTGTAAGTCGATTGATAATTATCAACTGCTTAGAGAAACAAAAGTAAATTAACCCAGGTTGTGTTGGAGCCATTTTCTGCGAACCAGACTTGATGATTATCAATGCTGTATGTCCAAAACTTAGTTTATGACGAATCACAAGTAGATAAGGCCTTATTGGACACGTCCTGATGTTACTTGCCACCTTCGTGCCTTATTTATTTTGATACCTTATAGTTGTGACAGCATATTTATGGGCAGACGTAACGTTTTATTTCTGCAAAAAAAACAGATACTTATGAATGTGTAAAGCAATAATAGTGTATTTGCATCTGTTTCCATCGGCGGGATTTTTCTAATCTTGAAAATCGCTTGAGGTTTCCTTACTGAAAGTCGACATTCAGCCAACCCCGTCCTAGTGGAATTTTGTCTGTACCTGATCGCTCATTTGCATATCATAATTGAATCAGCTGATATGAAAAGTGTAATGCCGGGATATACATTTTTTACCATGAAATTCCCATTCTCGAGGCAGCCTATAGCGTGTAACTTCCACCATTTCAAATTTTCGTTTCCGGTACACTAAGAATTATATTCAGGCACCTTCAAGTTTATGGCGTTTTATCTTCGAGTTCTCTGTATAGTAGGCAGTACGAAACATGTCATTCTTATTGAGCTGTTAGCACCTCCAATGGTCAAGGAATCCAAAGATTTGTGTGTAACGCGTGCGTCCACCACTTTCGCATAAGGGCCTGCAGCTGATGCTAATCACAACCAATCCGCACACTCACCGTGTTCCTTGAAGGTCAGTTGTAGTAACTTTTTTATATGAGTAGACCGGCAAAGTGGTACCTTGGTTTGAAGTTTCAAGACCAAAATTTTTCAAGCATGTATCATCTCTTCTGCACATAACTGTGTCGTGTTTGCTTCATCGTCCTTGATTCCAAGTGCCTTGTAGTATCTGATGTGAAGCCGCTGTTATGTTTCCCCTTTCTTACGTGAAAATATTCTCCTCCTGTGAAGTTGAATCACGAATCAGCTGTGTTGCTGGCTTTTTTTTTTTTCAGACGTTTGTCATATGTTGCAGCTAACAAAAATT
>BLKM01000963.1:0-20649 GCA_013340265.1 Coptotermes formosanus
ACTTGACTTCAAAGACTATCTTCTCCAAGAATATTCAGGTCGTAGAGTTAGATAATAGAACTTACCGTAGAATGAGGTGGGACGGCTTCAAAAGAATTCGAGCTAATTAATTACTCGCTGAAGTGTTTTACTTCCTAGTCTCTTGGATAATTATTATTTGAGTGGTAAAGGTAGAAACCCGTTGGAAGGCAGAAGATAAAATTTTGCCACTTCGGAAGAGATTTAGAACACTGAAAACGTACGGAAGTCATGCTTCTGGAAATCAATTAAAACTTTGAGGACAAGACTGCGCTTCAGTGGGACAGGGCAACATCAGTGGATGTGTTACCTGGGGACTGTACAAATAATTCAATAATGTGTCTCTTTAAGATTCCTTCTTAACCTTACGAGTCTTTAGAAGTTTACCTGAAACCATACCTGCATTGTTGTTCGCTGATGTCTTAGCCATTTGGTCATTTACCAGCAACGGTTTAAAAAAATGGATAAATCATACTGTCAAATATCGTAATAAGTGGAACTCAAAATGCAACCTAAGTGAACCTGAAGTAATATTATCCGACAATGTGGAAAACTGGAAGACAGATAGTGTTGGTATATGTATTGTCAAAGGTTGGAGGTAGTAAAAGCATGTGTTTATTTAGGGGTAACGCTGTAAAGGTTGGGAGAATGAAGGAGACAAAAAGAAACTATAAAAGTGAAAAAAAAAGCAATTGGCGAATGCTTAATGAGATTACTTAACATGAAGGTACAGGTATTGGAAAACATACTTGTATATGTGATGATTTGTAGTTGGAGAATATTATGTGGGACTGAAATATGTGGTGTGAAAGAGGGATGGGAAATTGTTGATGAAATTCAGGGAAGATTTTGTAGAAAAGTCATTCCAAGCCCAAGAAACGCAGCAAACGGACTAGTAGAATGGTAACAAAGTTGGAGAAAATTGGACAGGCAAGATGCTTTGTGGTATGGTAAAATACTGGTACAGCATTTTGATAATGAAACAAAATGAATTGTTAAAATCTGTTACGAGTGGCAGATAGGAAACCTGAAACGCGAAAGTTGAGTAATAAGCCTAAGGGATGAATTAAAAAAAGTTGGTTGGGACACATTTGATTAGAGAGAAAAGGGAGGGATTTGGAACATATACGCCAAATAATGAAAACTGGATGTAACAATAATCCAAGACAATCAAGAAGAGACAAAATGAAAGACAAGAAATCTCTAGTCTCATACTGGAATATGAAAGAGGAGTGGGGAAGAGATCTGTATATAGATCGATGTAATTTGAGCGAGAGAATCGCTTTATCATGGTTTGATTGGGAATTTGGAAACTAAGAGGTATATGGAGAAGTGTAGAGAAAGGAAGTTGCCTCCTACATAATGAAACAGTGAATGAGACACATATGTTACTAGAACATAAAGAGAGACAGAGATGGACAACAGCATTTTTCAAAGGAAAATGACTGTACGTAAATGAAGAAATAGTACACAATACAAAGTTGTAACATGATCACAGAGCTGAAAACTCCAACTGAATTTTTATACGAATTAGAACGCAAGTGGACTGAGAACCTGACAGAACATATTAAATAGTATAGACAAACTTTAGCCATTAGTATAAAAATGTATGTGTACTGGCAAGAACATGGTGTTACCAGGTGCAACGATATGTGTGTACGTGAAACTCACTCAATTAAGAATCAATCAGGTCTGATATGAAAACGAGTCATGTACACAACTATTCCTTACGACACCAAAAATTTTCATTATAAGAGTACAGCCAACATTAGTTTTAACATACGTTTTTAAAATTTTATGCTTAATACATTTATTGTTTTTTGCATTCGGTGATTGATGGTCAGGTGGTGAAAGGATATTATTAGTATGTGCAACGTGACATAAACTTAGCCTTTAATTCTCTGTTTAACATTACTTATTAACTTACGAAATTCTGTAGCACTGAAGTTACACTCACTGAATCTGTGGAAACTAAAAATAAGATCGTAACGTAGCCCAAAATTCTACTGGGGAAGAAATTAAATAAAACCACAATAAACAACTAAGACGAGAGGCGTCGTGGTTCTACAGGTACAGAGACTAAATAACTTTTGACTAACTCTGATAAAATTACGTATTCCTAAATTTGTAACTTAGGTTAAGATGACTGTCTTCTGCGATATTATACCGCGCACTTTGTTAGAGAGGTACAAATATTTCGGAAGCATCTTCCGCCTGGATGTCCAGGGTAATGAATAATTCACGCCGCATTGAGCAGGTAACTAAAGATTTGGGGCAGAAAGGACAAGGAACGGGACTGCAAGCGATATATGGCGTCTTCTTCTGAAGTGCTGTTAACTCTCTGCCGTACTATAGAGCGTCACATTCCAGCAGGACATATTTTCATACTCGTCGCGTGAGAGCTCCAAATATCGCACTAAATTTAGGTTTCAACTCAGATGGGTGAAGTAAAACAGAACATTATAAATTGAATTAAAGTAACAAATACACGCTGTCTAGGGACAACCCTGAACAAACTATATTGTATTATATTACATTGTTTTATATTATATTATATTATCTTATATTATGTGTACTGTATGAATACAAAATATCCGGGGCTTTCCCTAGACATAGCGTATTTTTTTTGTTTAATTCAGTTAATAATTTTCGATTATAAGTACAGTCGACCTGGTTATACCGGCCTCGTTTACAACGGTTCGTTTTTTCATTGCCCGACCGTTTCCTTACGCTTTATCACAGTAAATACCTCAGTTACACCCGTCTCTCATGTATCGGATCTTCGCTTACGTCGGATTTCTCCGACATTCCCCAACAGTTTATTTTCCTCGGCAATGCCGTTTTTGGCAAAATAATGGACAGTTCGTAACGGTAATGCTATGTTCGAGCGCAGATGTATCACTCGTCAGAGCGACACGAGACTGCACGTGTAATCTGATAGCATTTTGTACCTGGAGACGCCGAAGAGACTTGTAAATTTTGCACTTTTTTTGGCTTTCCTACAGACAAGTTCCATCCCTTGGCGGTTATAATGGATCAGTTGGGGCAGTCGCTACCTGATATTTCTGTTATTCATGCGCTAGCGGGCAAGTGATTGCCATATGCTAGCATCATTATGGCACTTGGGGTAAAGTGCGCTGTCATAAATCAATTGCGGCTTGACTTCGGTACATTTACTTGTAACCTTTTAGGTAGCGATTTTGTAAGGCGTTTATTTATTTTACACAAACAGAATTGATTTTTCGGCCAAGAAGTATGTATCATACTGGCCGACCAACCAGGTGCGAATGCGTACAGTATTTAAAAATTTTGGCCAATCCCAGTGGCCGCGCGGTCTAGGCGTCAGTCTGCGGCCGTTCGCTTGCTGGGATTGTGAGGTCGAATCCCGCCGGAGGCATGGATGTCTGTCCCTTGTGAGTGTTGTGTTTTGTCAGGTAGAGGTCTTTGCGTCGGGCCGATCACTCGTCCAGGGGAGTCCTACGGGAGTGTGGTGTGTCTGAGTGTGATCGTGAAGCCACGATAATGAGGAGGCCCTGGCCCACGAGGGGCTGTTGCGTCGGTGAGGGGGGTTAAAAATTTTGAATATGTTTACAATACGTAGAGTAGGTGCGTAAAGGAGAGAAACGTTCAAGCATCTTCGTGCGTGGTGCTTCCGTGGCTTACATCAAGGGTTCAGGAATGTAGTAATGTGTGTTTTTGGGTGTGCAAAATATATCTGTTCGTATCCGTATGCAATAAAACTGAAAACAAGCGTAACTTAAGTGGTATTAATTTAAACGTTATTTTAAAACGTAATTTAACCCAACCTCGGATATAACGGACTTAGGGTATAACGGATCATTTCAGGACTCCGTTTGGGATCCTTTATAACCGAGGTTTGCTGTGCACAGTAACTTGCAGCACTATATAATACAGAGCATTTAAAAGATTAGGCTAGCCTCTAGGAGAGCTGGAGCCTACTGCATGTTTATACACCCTGTTAATCCTCATGCGTTTTGATTGTGTTTCACATAACTTGGAATTGTAAATGCTGCTATGGCAATTGGAATAGCAATTTCAAATCAGAATTTTTAAAATAATTTTGAAACAATAGCGATGAGGTTACTTCATTGTGTGTGCCTCCTCACAGGATAATATCGTATTTGCTCTCATGAAAACTTTTAAATCCATTAATGTGCTAGAAATTGCTACAGCTATCAGCTCTGCATTTCAGTGTTCGTAAGGCGTTGACAGTGCAGGCCCTAAACTTTGGACTTTCTCTTGGATCCCAGATTACTTGGAATTAGCATAACTTTACACAGGCTCAACCAAATCACTTTTATGGTAGCCTATTGGCATGCCTTGACGGCTGCCGCTTGTCCGGGCGTAACTGGCTAACATGGTGACTGTGAAACGTTACTGGATGGTGATCGATAGGTTTGTATTTCGAGCAAAAGGTGAAGCAAACCCCAGCGAAATTTCGTTTCAGTTTTGTGGAATTAATTTTACGTCTTTGAATACGTTTAGGTAGGTGGTTTGTTCTCGTGTGACTTATTTTCGTATTATGCTGAAATGTTAGTGCGAGAAGGAGAAATTCAGCATTTTGGACTTTTGTTTGTGTACATAGTACTGCAGGTGCTTTGTACGTGCTACTGCATAGTATTATTTTTCTTGTACACCGTGACTCAGTTATTCTGTGTAACTTTCTTAGCTTCCTTTGAATGTTGTTCTTCCTTTAGTTAATTACATACAACAAGTTAAATTTCGACACGGTAACTATAAAGTCAGAATCAAAAAGTAGCAATAAATTCGGTATTACAAATTAAATAATAAAAGCTTCAAACGGAATTAGTATAGAGTAAATTCCGCTGTTACTGATTCCAGCTCCTTGTTTTTAGAATTAACCAGTCTGCCCCAAAAACCAGTTAGTGGGCACTATACAAAGAACTAAATTTTGCGGAGGCCTGTAACGATAAGGTTGTCATTTGTTCCGCTGGCGTCTGCCTGTCTGACACAGCTGCTTTACCTGCAAAACCACGTAAATTCCTGTGATGTAATGTGTCACATGATAAATACACACGTCGTTTGACATTTTCAATGACATTCATATCGCTTGGGACAATGACCGTTTCATTGCCATGGCTGACCATTTGTCTTTTGTGGAGGTGACTTGTGTACTGCAGTGGCAAGGGATAAAAGACTCGTAAGGCCCGACTCATCGCATGCTTTATTTATTATAGCTTATGAAGCATTATGTCCGTATGTGTGGCTGTGTACAGCATTTCTTGTTCCACTGAACGAATTTACCTTTTGGAATCAAAACCAGTTACGAACCTTGTGCCATAAAACAGCACATCACCGTCGTACATTGTATAAGTCTGTAAATCCCTACTGATATTAACACCTATACGATGAGAATGCAAACATCTGAGTTGGGTTCGACACAATTTTAGTTTACTGTAGGATTCTTAGAATTTTGTAAGGTGACAGATACTCGATGAATATGGAGATTATTTTGTCTACAAACGTAAAATAAAAAGAATGGATATTGCAGTGGCACGAATCTGTGAGCTTGACCTTCAAAGCATTCTGTTTGCAGATGAAGTTAATACCATCACAAGGCACGGGGAAAGGCACGCTATCGTTTCTGTCCATGATCTAAGCAGATCTTTTGACTTACTGTTACAGGTCTCATAGCTGCAGACAATTATCCCTCCCGCACACTTCACCTCGCCTACACACGCTCGTCAAAAGCCGAGGTCGCAAGATTCGTGCCGACTGATACAACTGGCCAAATAGAAATTACGTGACGGTTCGGGAACGACAGCTGATAATTCCTTGCTCCTAGAAATATGAATTTCACTGCAGATAAAAAGGACATTAATAAATTCTTATAACGTCTTTCATGGAACGACGGATAAGACAAATGTGGTAGCAGCGGGAATGTTTCAGATAATGTTTGACAAATTTCAGATTATATGATTTTCTGGGTACTAACAGAGATGTTCTCATGGATAGATGCCCAGTTTGTACAATTGTTAACTCTCAGTTCCTGCTACAAACTTCAGGCCCGCCTGAACATCTAAATCATGGGGTTCCAAAATTTTTATGGCAAGGGCCACACCCATTACTGTGGACTGGTTCGCGGCCGCACATAGAAAAATAATAATATCTGGTATACCTAACTGCTTAAATTATTTTGAAATTTTTGTAACATATACACAGTTTGCGGATGTGGTCGCGGGCAGCATAATGCAACTAGGGGGGCCGTGGGTTGGAGACATACGATCTAAGTAATATACAAAGATTTATTTTCTGTGTTCTGGTAATAATTTTATCTAAACTACAAAGAGCGACAAGTTAATTTTACTGAAGTAAAATTTCTGCTTTTTATGACAGGACGTAAATACTTCGTATGGGTAAAAGTTAGGTTAATGCAATGGTGCCTATTATAAGCACTGTGCTTAAGAGTGTTCAAAGAAATTGGTGTGAAGCTGTTTCCTAGTTTACTGTAAAAATTCTGGTTGTCTGTTTTGCTAAGGCACCTGTTCTTCAGAAACAGTGAGGATAGTTTTCTGTCTTCTGCTCGAAGCATATGTGATATAATTTTGTTTTCCACGGCGCAACAGCCCCTAGTTGGCCACGGCGTCCTCATTATCGAGGCTTCATTATCACACTGACTTACACAACACACTCGGTAAGACTCCTCTAGACGAGTGATCAGCCCGACGCTGTGAACTCTGACAACATACAATACTCACAAGAGACAGACATCCATGACCCCTGCGATATTCGAACCCGCAGTCCCAGCGACCGAGCGGACGCAGACCCACGCCTTAGACCGCACGGCCACTGGGATTGGCTATGTAATATAATACACTTTCGAAATGTCTCTGCTATCCGTTTGGTCCACGTTACGCAGTCAGGAAATGCACTATCTTCAAAAAACTAATTAAACCCACCCTGTAAAGTATATCTCTTAAGACTCATAGGTATTTCTTCGGTTTTATGGAACAGTTGTTCCGCATTTAATAACGTGTTTGTTATTATAATAGGGACTTTTAGGTCACACGCCTAATCTCCAATTGAGGACTACACTACACCCTGTGAGCTGTTCGGATTGTTTATTAAGCACATTCGCCGCTACATTGCATATGTGAAGGTAGTTTCGTCCTCCTTCAGCCTCAGTTATGGCAATGAATCCGTAATAAGGGACCCAATTCTCATGAGGAGTTAATTTATTAACCTTTTATACTAGCGGTAACTTTACGTACCACCAGGTTTAACATTCAAATATTCTACATGGTGATGACATTGCATTTATCTGTTCTGTGTGGATCTCAGAACAAACAGCAACTTTTGCCTTACACAACATTAAGAGATTGGTCTTTATAACCGAAGTGGAGAGTGTTTACAGCGCGGTACGCACTGAGTCCTTATATAAAACAGACACGCTTCATCTTTACAGGGTTAAAAGGCATTTGGAATGTGAGGACGATATTCGTATAAAACAAACTTATAAAGACACATCCCACGCCTTACAACAGATCTTCTTTTTCTTATTAATAACACGTTTTGCTTCTGTCCGGAATAAAATGCTGATTCTTCTGTTATCCATCACGTAGGCTAGACACTATACAGACTGAGCAATGCCGGCTGCGATAGGTAATGAATGCACAAAGTAAAATAAAATAATAATTCATTCCAGCTATTTATTTATTGACGTGCTGAGTCAACAGCCATAATAGTACTCACTGTAACAGATATACTTGACTATCAATCTATGCAGCAGAAAATCAGGCTTGAAAACAGTGTGTCTGAAGCAATGGGTCGCAACCCAGTTTTTGGTGGAGAAACAATTTAATGGATCTACTTATTACTAATTCACGCTCCCTTGATAAGAATATTAAAAGCAGTACTTTGTATATGTAATGGTTTTTAAATTACACTGTTGCACTGTCGACTTGATTAGAATGTTATAAAAATGACACAGATCATTGACTACCAGAGTTGCCAGTCTGTCAACGAAAAATTAGTGGACTAGACAAATAAAACTGTCTTTTTTTTTTGCCGAAGTTATTGTACGGTTGGCAAAATTGTCTTAAGGTGAAAAATATCTCTCTAAAAACGGAAAAAGATTCAAATTTACCAGATCCTGATGGCTTAATCTCCGATATAAAAGCCATAAGAGGATTCGCAGTACCAGTCTCAGGCGCATGCAGAAGTGTGTACATGCATATGTGTTTATCTTCATTTCACTAAGTCATTAAAATGTCACATTCGTTATACCGATTTATGTTTTTTATTTTACACCTATGTTTATTTCCGACCCCTGGAATCTGGCCTAATCTGGGTCGACGGTCAAAAACGTTGGGAAACACCGCTTTAAAGTTGCCGCTTCTACGTACGTTTATCTCGTTCAGTCCCTCTTCCTTTTCGCGTTGTTTTGTCCGAGTTTGTGGAGGTTGCTCTAGAGACCCACGTGCACGCGATGATGCCAGTATCGAGCAAGGTCCATTCGTCACTGATCCGAACACGCAAGTGAACTCAGGAGGTCTGGCTAATTCACGCCTACAGTCGTCAAGTGATTAGTCGTATTAGTGTGCCCGTGTCGGTATGAGGTACTAAACCTCGGAGCATCGCGTGCAGAGAAGCCAATGATTTATAAGTGTCTCTTAGCAGGTAATCGCTTAAACGGGGCGAAGGGAAGGGAAAAAAGATTAATAAAGAATATGTTGGAATTGCGCATGAATTGCCATAAATATGATACAGTTGTTTTTATAAACCATGTTTCCCTTGCCATAATTTTAAATCTGCACTTTTTCATAGTATATTAACTGCAGAAGAAATACTGCATAAAAAGACCAGGATTTACTTTCTGCCACGTTGATTCGTTCAGCGCCGTGTCACACAAGCCTCCTGGGACGCGTTGTGTGTGTGCATGTATGTGTGTACGTATATACGTATGAAGGATACGTTAGTCTAAACGGCAAGGGTGATGGCAATATAGAGCAATTAAAAGGACGTAGCCAGATATGTCCTCTTGTGGGGGAAGAAAATTAAGCAAAAACATCATTTTTATAAGGTCATTGTTAAGAAAATTCTTATCTTTGCAATTCCGTAGAAGCCCCTTTCCTGGCTGATCTGTTTCATCCAAATGTCGTTTCATTGGCCTTGTGTTTGGCCTGGCCCATTTTAGTTGCCTTTTTCCATGGCGCAACAGGCCCTAGTGGGCCAGGGCCTCCTTCGAGGCTTCACGATCACATTCAGACACTCGGTAGGACTGCTCTGGACAATGGATCTGCCCGATGCAGAGACCTGTCAACACGCAACATTCACAAGAGACAGACACCCATTTACCCGGCAGGATTCGAACCCACTATCGCAGCAAGCGACCGGCCGCAGACCCACGCCTTAAACCGCGCGGCCACTGGGATGGGCGCATTTTAGCTGTTCTTAATCCTAATTTATTCCCTTTACATGTCATTATCAACGGCCTGCAACTTTCGCTGTCATGTAAGGAGGGTGGAAGCTCAGTTCTGTTAGTGTAAGCGTTTCTTTGTATGACTGGCATGTGTTCTGTCATTTCAAAAGGTCAAGGCTTATGCATCCTTCAGTGCTTAAATGTGTACATTTTGTAATGCACTGGACAATCCTATTTATTGCTCCACACTTTGGTCTCTGTCTTTAGATCTCCTTAACGTTCATTAGGCGGTAACTTATACAGCATTATTTAAAAAGTATTGAATATTTAAAAAAAATTTTATTCGGTAACTAAGTATAGTATGAACATCTAGAGGGGATACGTCAAGTACCTCGTTTTCATACCTCCTCTTCCTCGCAACCTTAAGAAAAATGAAACAAGACATCGTGGCTGAAGTGTCGACCATCAATGGTGATATGCTACAAAGGGTCTGGGATGGATTGGATTACAGGATTGATGTGTTCCGTGTGACACGAGGGTTGCGTATTGAGCATCTGTAATATTAAGAAAAAAAAATGTAAGACATCCTTAAAAATTGGTTTAGGCTACGTGTTCATGTGACAGTTACTGAGTGATAAATTTTCGGAAGTGTGCAGTTCTTGCTCAGTCACTCTGCACAACACAGTGAAAGACGAAGTCCTGTTTAAGGTCACTGTATAATTTACTTACTAACAAAGGTAAGGAAAATATTAAAGTCATATATTTTAATAATTATTTTTAATTCCCACTATAAAAATTAGTATATTATATAAGTAAAAATTATTTATATTGCCTGCTGGAGAATCAATATTTCCACTAATTTGTGTCATATGTGCTCATTTATACGTATTTTCAGAATGTTCTTCTCAAAATAAAAAAGGGTATATTTTCATTTTTAAGCAATCTTTTTGTACGATTGATCCGATTTTGGCAATTTTCAGATATATGGTTGACGTTTCAAGAGGTGTGTTGAAATCGAGGCAGATTTGAAATTCCGCTCATGCTGAGAGTCCTGTATATCTTTAGAGCTTCTGCTGTACCGGTAAGTAATTTGTATATACTGAAAGTTACACAAACGAATGAGTTAGAAAGGGCCTGATTTATATTTCGTTTTTCAATTTAAGAAATATATTAGTCCCACCATAGGCGTGTATTTTTATGATATAATCTGCTACAAGCGGTTTTAATAAATTTTTCAACCTCAAATAACTTACAGATTCCTTGTGGTGCAAAAGGAATATTGAACAGTAGTAAAGATGTCCTGTATTGACTTAAGAACTACGTCAGAATTGACGTAAATAGCAGTGGAGGTAGCTCAATCTTTTTTAATGTCTGGCACTGGGCGAATTTGACACCCTCGCAGCTGTTGCCCCGGTACCAGTCGAGCAGGAGGCGAATATTGGAGATCATGCCACTTACATGTTTTATGGTCCAATCACCGAGACGCATTTTAAAAACCGTTAGTTATATAACTAAGTCAGTACATCAGACAGCTGCAAGAGTTCTGTGGCACATTGTTAGGGTGGCCCAGGACTGCCAGTGCTCATGTTTATGCTCGTACCTGTGTTCGTGCGTGTGATACAGCGGATGTATTTTGCTGGGTATGTACAGACTACTCGTTCACTGGTTTGACAGGCTAAAAGTGCAGTGCGCCTTACAAAACCACTTTTTGAAGTACCACTTCTATGGCAAACCCCCGAGTCCAGAGCTCTGACTGGCCTTGGGTTCTTGAAACCATCCACATCTACTGACAGACAGAAATCGGCAAACGGGAGCGAGAAGTCTGGACACAAATTACGAAGCTGTTGCCATTAGTACTAGGCCATTAGACGATTTGGGCGACTGGGAATTCCCTTATTTTAGATATCGGCGCTTGGAAACACACAGCCTCCTTTCCAATGGAAGCCAAAGGGGCCCACACCTGGCTAGTGTTGATTTACTTCTACTTTACTTCGGCTTCAAGGAATGTTGCTTAACCACAGAGCGTATGTTTAGCATCACCATGCCAATTTAAAAAGGCTGTTTAGCTATACTTTTACAGTCCAGTACGTCTTATGTAATAATACATAATAAGCGCAAGGAGAGCTTCACCTTTTGTGGAGAAGTTACCTTTTAGAGTAGACCACTGTCTCTTATGAGCTTCTCCTTCAGTTAAAAACCCCGAAATATCTGGGTACCGGTTGTCGAAAATGTGAGCAAATATAACTTTTTCTATGAATTACGTTAGGTGGTAGTATTTATAGTTAATAAGCACGGACCAAAGCTTAAGATATTTCTTTAAAAACAAAACATACACATCTAGTTTCTTTTATGTGTTTGCGTATTTTTAAAGTAACGACGTTCACCGTGGTAACATCTTTTAAACGAATGCTTTCAGCGCAACAGTTAATCTTCTACGTAAAATTGTTATGATTTGAGGCTTTGTTGTGATTAAATTTCAGTGTGTCTTTATGTGAAATAGCTGGTGCGCCAGCTGTTTGTTACTGTAAGAACAGCCTCTTAAGTAAAGCTGAAAACTCCGGTTTTAATATGTGTTCTAACACGCACGGATGCATAACATATGTCTGCAAAACCCTACACGTGGGCGCAGCAGTGAAACTTCGTAAATATTTGCAAATCTTTTGCCGTAAGAGCAATGATCTGCTCTGTACTTTACCATCACTGTCATACGTCTTATGTGTGTACCCTGTTTCAGCCGTTTACCAAAGCACAGAGGAATCACAAAACTGGCAATAACAGTACTGCCTCGATATTTTAATCTAATTATAGTGCTGCCGCTTTATGCTTATCGCCTGACCCGGTTTATAATGCTACCCATCTTCACCTGCGGACCGCGGATCACAGTTTTATAACCATTTGTCTGTGCGCCGTTTATACACTAAGCACGTATGGAAGAAATGAGATAGGTTGAACCTTTTGGTCGAGAACTTTAAGCGAACACATCATTTTGAAGAACTTAGGACAGGGGAACTGTGATGTAAAACGGGTTATGGAGGTGAAGGATGGAAGGATGTGGGCTGGATTCGTTGCATGCAGGATATAAGTCAAAGTCAAAGGCCTTTGACTTATATCCCACGTGCAACACTGTAACGAACCCTCGCGTTCTGCATTAAGTGGGTATTTCTTCAGTATCTGAGTGGCTACGTAATATTAATTTTAAGGGATAAATTTGTTCTTCGGGGTTAGTTACGCAGTTAGTTTGCTTGCTTGCTTGCTGTTTAGTTACGGTATTCATCTTCTGAATTTGGAGGAACGAAGAGTTACATAGGGCATGAGACAGACATAGCTCGGGGAGCGAAGGGATGTATGACTAGAGAGAACAGTAAGTGAGGTTGGTTGTTTTGCGGTGGTGAGAATGGAATCTGGCTTCTGGGATGTGAGGACGTGTAGTCTGGAAGAAATACGTATAGTGTCATCTAAGAGGAACCTGCAATAATGTAGGTGACTACTCTGCTGACGGAGACAGCATGTTCTTCCGAAATGTCAACACATATCTACCAAACTACACGGCGTGATATCTCAGATGGAAGCTATCTTCAGAGAGCAAGAAAGTTCGAATTAATTAAAGAAGACAAATTGTTCACGGTGTGAGTTACATGCCGCTGGCTTAAATATGATCCTATTTGAAGTGGGGAACGTGCGTTTTGTTGTTACTTTTTATCAGTAATTTATTTTTATGCTATTGTTGGTTGGGGATTCTTAAGATAAAGGGGATAGACATCTATCCGTGCACTAAAGCCAAGCACAACAACTCTTTGTCTTTCAAATGCCAGACTGTTTGGGGCAACATGTCTATAAAAAAAAAAGAGAAAATAAGATGAAATTTTGGCGCTATTGGTTCTCGCCGTCATATGGAACCATTAATTTTTATGTATGGTCCTCTTTTGGCACTGCAAAGACGTTTGCCTGATAATTTTTAGAATGGGAAAGTCTGGATAGTAGTAGAGTTGGGGAGGCCGAAAGCTATGTGTACTGTAGTGAGAGATGTTTTATATCGCCCACCTTAAATTGCTGGGCAAGTCAAACTGTAAATGGAGCCATTTATTATAGTATTTTATTTAACATGACTACCGGTGTCTTATATGGATGGTTTTTAGTAATTGCTAGAGTTTTCTGCGTGTGGATCATCACTACTAACATGATTTTTCGAGGAAATTCTGACTGTCTGCAATATTGGTTTTAACTCTAACGGTGCAGTGGTTCGGAGCAGACGGGGTTATACTCAAAGTGCAGGAATTTGTGGTTGAGAGAATGGCAACGGATTAATTGTTTCGTGTTTATCCTCTCAAGTACCAGTCTGCTAAGGCGTCGTATTCGCCCGTCCTCACTTCAGAGGTACGTTATCAATGAAGATAGATGGTACGTGGAGGTACAAGTAGGGACCGACCAGAACTGAGCAGTACAGGGCGGACAGCGTCATCGATCATTGTACAGTAAGGATGTCGTCCGCCTAACGCGAACAGTCTGTCGATATAAAAAGCGCCCTGTATGATACAAATTGTTAATTTACTCGTAAACTCTAAGAGCGAGTTCCGCATTAAGCTGGACATCCTGTTAACCCTTTAAAGACGAAGCTTATCTGTTTTATATAAGGACTCAGTGCGTACCGCGCTGTAAACACTCTCCACTTCGGTTATAAAAACCAATCTCTTAACGTTTTATAAGGCAAAAGTTGCTGTTTGTTCTGAGATCCGTACAAAACACACAAACGCAATGTGGGCACCACGTAGAATTTTTTAATGTTAAACCTGGTGGTACGTAAAGTTACCGCTAGGCTTTAAAAGGTTAAAGCCATAGCCGTGCGGAGCTGTATGTATGTATGTATGTATGTATGTATGTATGTATGTATGTATGTATGTGGTGGAATTCCTCACCGAAATAATGCTCTTTGCATATCGTAGTACCATAATCATCACTGGAGACACAGTAACAGGAAGGCGGAACTCTGACAGGAGTGTGTAAACCTTTTTATCTTACACAGTCTTGTGTAAATGTACAAAACTGTCGCAAGGCGGAAGGCGGGGATACTTGCAAGGTTGATATATTTTTTCTCCACAAACTTATATTTATTTAATGTCAAAGCAAATAAATCAAACTCGGGTACGTAGACAGAAGTTTGGTCAACTTAAAATGCGTAAAACTTAGTACCTATGTAACGTAGTTAACCAAAATTATAATTTTTCAGAACCTGTGCTTATGTAGGAACATAGCTCAAACTCGGGAAAATTGCGTAATCTCTTGGCCTAATTTGCCGTAATCATTCTCACTTCTCGGAAACACTGATTTCGAAATATATGCTCTCATATCTTCCCTCAAAGTCCCAGCGCACCCACGTTACAACTTCTGTACACCGAATTCTTCTTCATTAATGGCGTATTTTTACATCACACCAGAAAAAAAAGTGCCATGTTTCTCATCAGATCATGAGTCATAAAACTTAGAAGCCTTCGGACAATTTTCCGCTCTTCTGCTTTCCATTGCAAACAGTTTTGTGTACAGTTTCCTTTCTTTGGAGTTCGTCTCTGAGTGCGCTTCGTTGCTTGACATTTCTTTCCTTTCCTTTCCCTCTTTTCCTCTTTACTGCATATTTGTTCTTCTTCAGTAGCTCTCTTGTCTTGAGTTACTGTTAAAATTCCCGACGTCTTTTCTTTTTCTTTGAGATTATTCCATTCGTGGTGTGGCGGTTGGTAACTTTTCTACAGCCTCCAGACCGACCGTCATTACAGTAGCTGCAGGTTCGCTAGAGTTTACCTGAGCTCCGTCTTGAATGCTGTGCTGGTTACAAGGGCAGTATGTTTGAGGTCTTTTTTATTTCGTGAGGATTCTTTTGACAAATATTTGGATCCAATCTGTCTGTGACGAACCCGATTTGCAAAATCATGGTCTGTGTGTATGTCTCGATTGAAAAGTAACATTTCAATTGTCATGAATCCAGAAGTAATATATGGTGGCGACATTCACTTGAGGAAGGTTTTATTCTTATAATTTCGAGGAGATTAAATACAGTGTTTTCCCTGCGTGACTCTGAAGACGAACACTAATTCCATTTTCATAACGCACCATGAATGAAGCGTAAACTGACACATCCAAATGTTGCAAGCAACATGAACAGCGTGAAGGAAAATAAAGAAGAACGACTCCAATTTTCTTGCACATGTCTAGAATTTCACATCTATTATGGGACCGACTGTTTTCAAGGAAAGGCAGTACCTTCTTCTTAGGAGACGGATAGGCATGTGAAATGAAAGAGGCTACTTCATAAATGTTACCCAAGTCTATTCGGTTTGCCACCCTGATTTGTTTTCAAGCCAAGTGCAAGATGTAGGTCCATAACAAATGAAATTGTTTCTAATTAAATTTCTTGGAACAATAAATATCGGTGGAAGGGCATTTCCTGAGGTGTTCGCAGCTGCAGTGATTATTTTACATCCTTCTGCGGAGGTAAGTGATCTTACTTGCTTTCATCCCTTGTCAGCCACTAGCTTATGTGGGCTCAGAACACTAGATTTCCTTGTCTGATCCACATGTATGACGCGGTGAGTGTGGTAGCAGTTTATAAAAAACTGCTTAATATTTTCTTTGTTGAATGATGGACACCTTGCAAGTCTAGTAGCTTAGCGCTTCCCTGATTAGATAATACGTCCGAATTTATTTTCATATAGCCGGTAAACCAGTCTGAACCACTTATTTATTTATTTATTTTTATTTATTTATTAAGTATCTACGTTGAGTACCGTACTTTACCGCAAAGTGGTATGCAAGTTGCCAGCACAAGGCCAAGCATTCTTTAATGCGGCGCCTCAGATAAGACGAAAATTCCCTCCAACTGTCAGGTGAGAATGCAAGTCGACTGGTATGATAACGAAAATTCACGGCTTCACTGCCGCCTTGAATTTCGTTTTCATAAGTCTTACTTTTCGCTGTGTCCCTCCATAAGGTGGAACAGCAGTTTCCCTCAAGTTACTTGAGCTGTTTATAGTGATTACTGTTTTCTTTTACTTTAATTTTTACTCTGAATTTATTTTGAAAAGTTTGTCTACTTTTCTTGCGAATTGTAAATATCATTGTAACTGATTACTAAAACTGTAAGTTACAAAATAAACAAAATCGTGTAGTCATCGCGGCCGTACATGATTTGTGACGTTTGCTGCAACATGATCCAGTGCAATCGCTTTATCCTGTTAACGTACGAATCATACTGCACACGCGTCACAAATTTGCCATTACTTCTAACGTAACGCCTTGGTACACACTATGACATTCATAACAACGTAAAACACAACTGCTACAAGAAAAACTATTCAGTGGCACGTAAAAAATTTTACTCGCAACTGAAAAAAAATGTATTTTCTTTCTGCCAGGCGAACGCTTGGTTTTGGCAAGTTCATAGCGGTCTCGTACAATGGCAGTCAGATGTCACACATCCTGACAGACGACACGAACGTGAAGAGCGCGAAACTTAAGACGACGATTTTAACATACTCCTGTTGTAACTAGCCCTTTCCTGCAGATTCTCTTCACAGTCGGGTTTTCAGGTAGCTGCACGGAGGATGGCGTATGGCAATGTATATAGAACGCAAGTAGAAAATCATAACTGTACAACTGTAGTTGTGAAATTAATGGGAAGAGGCCTATTAGTAGACTGGAGGACAGAAGGGAGGATTGTGTGTGTATTAAAGCGGGTTTTAAATAAATAGTATAAGAATATGGATTGGAATCATCTGGCTCAGTAGCAGGCTAAATGCTGGATAATGCATGTTCGCTTGAGTTATTTTTATGTGTTAAGAAGCACTCAGCAGCGGGGAACTATTGAATTACCGGCTGCTCTTCGGTTGTCCAGATCATATAGGATATCTGCACCAACAAGTGTCTTGTTAAGTCCACAGACTATAAGATAAAGTGAGACTTTGTGATCTACGCTGCAACGTCACAGGAAGGAGAGAAAAATTCGAGAGAATTCGACACTGAACCGTTAACTACGAACTACTGAATTAATAGACGCCGTTGTAATTTGTATTGAATTAAGTATCCACGTAGTTTATGCATACGATTTGTTAAAAAAATAACCGTAGTAACAATAAACGCAGGATAAGAGATCTAAAGCCCAGAGACGCACTTGTCCAGTCATATGCCGCTGTATTGCTACTGGTTGCGAAGAAAAATCGTGTCTTTTTCGACAGGTCGATATGTTTCTTTTTTGAAATTGGGGTTGTATGAAGTGATATTGTCCAATGTCTAATTGGACCGCACATCAAATTTTCAAGACCATATTGGCTCAGCAGATCCCTCGATTGATACATCTGATTTTTTCAGTAACATGCATTTATATTTGTGTTTATACCTGCAATTTATAGCACAGGTTCTCAATCACGTGTCTGCGAAAAGGTGCCGGTCCGTGATCCTATTTTTGGTTGCATTAAATTTTTATATTACTTACTACTATAAAATATTGCGGCCTATGCTTTGTGATAATCATGACCCACATTTGTTACAGATGCCTTTAAATATATACTTCGAACAAAGCGAAAGTATTTAATTGTAGTTTTCTGAAATAAACACTGACTTGCACTCGCTAATCAGAGTAATGTCGGAAATTTAAAGTCATAATTATTAACCGGTGGATTGTAAGCACTAGTCGTCATGACAGCAGCCATTCCTCATTTCCGTGTGTCCCTTAAACGTGATACAAAGTGGCAGCTTTTGTAACAACTTTTATAGCTGTAAACGTTGAGGCCTAAAGATGTGTTGATGACGATATATGAATTCATCAAATCTAAGCACTGTTTCTCAAATTTATCATTATTGACTTATTAGTATGTTTGAAGCTTGGAATAGATCTTTGTGCTTCTATTGCTCTGTAGTAAAAGAAAAGATCATGAAACCAAACTTATGGTATTTATACAAATTTTAGGATAAAAAATTTAATTCGCTGAAAGCTTTTCGTCCAAATTGGGCTAAAAAACAGCGTGACGCATACGTGCTCTGTCTTTACCATTAATGTCACAGTGAAAACACTACAGACAGTTCTCAGAGAGGAATGTTAGTGTGTTCCTGCAAAACGCATCATTATCTTAAATGTTACGTGGTGACACCGGCATAACGTCATCAGCACTGTGCTAGACCTGGGGCTAGACAATTGAAATACTCTTTCGGTACCCTGCAGGGGCGAGAGATTTTGCTCTTCTCCGTTTCGTCCAGACCGACTCTGGAGGCTACCCATTCTCTTCAAGTAATAATTTTTCTAGATTAAATCCTATTCCAAACAAAATATATCATCTAATTTACCACGTTCTATAATACCTATTTCAAACTCAGAACTGTACCTTGGCCTTTTCTCCACACTTTCCTCATGAATAATTCTGGTCTTAGACGCATTGCGACAAATGCCTCAGTGTGGGTGGTGATTGAGTAATGAGTAATGAGTAAGCGTGGGTCGAGCCCTCACGGTCCCGTTGCACGTAGGCCTTCACAGGCCCTGTGTGTCCCCTCATTAGGTCCAAGCCACAAGAGCCCTGTCCTCCTAAAGATGTTCCAGATGGCCCTTAGACTCAGATCTCGCACATTCTCAGGATCCAAGAAAAAGGATCCCAGACAGATATGTCTGAGTGTTGCCAAGGCTTCACACTCACACAGTACATGGGCTGAGGCTTCCTCTTCAGCCTCACATTTCCTGCACAAGGGGCTATCTAACAGCCCCATTATGTGGAGGGGTCTTCTCAGGGTGTTACGCCCAGTATGGAGGCCAGTAACCACCCTGGATTGCGCCCTATTAAAGGACAGTGGGTGGTGATTAAGTCGAACAGCAGACTAAGTTTCGTAGAATTTGATAACAATGAAGAAACATTTTGTACAAGTATATTTTTTTACAGCCAGACGGTACATAGTCTTTGGATGAGCCGATATTAATTAAAAATAAATACATACTTTGATAACACAACGGTATTGACTACATGTTATGTAGGCAGTGGAACAAGGCTTGTGAAATGGAGCTGCTTTTACATATGAATGTTGCAGACCCGTTGCTGTGAACTGCAGTCCCTGAAATGGAAATATGCCGCTGCAACTGGCTAAGACGAAATTCCACAAATGCAAGCATTGCGAATACTGGGCGTGAATATTTGGGTTGCAGCTTATAATTTATAAACTTAATTACTGTGGAAATGTCTTAGGCTGAATCGTCTTTATCTGAAGGTTTACTACGTAGAATATACAGAATATCTGCTCGATATTATACGTTATACTTGGTTGCTCTCTAAATTAACATTATATTTCGGTCAATAAAGTTGTTATTGCTTATAGCATCAATATATATATATATATCTGCACATATACACATACATCCATCGATTAAAGCTAGCTCAGACAAATACCATATTGAAGTAAATTTTAAAGAAATAGGGAGAAAGGACGCATACTGGTTGTGTCTTAGGGTAGGTGTTCTGAACACGGCAGTGAATGCACGGGGTCTTAAAATGCGGGGAATGTCTCTACAGGAAGACTTTATTCCATGAAGTTAGGCAAATACGGAGTACTTAGATGGCAGAATAAAAGTACCTAACGTTGTTTAATGGCATTTTTTGTTTTCTGCAACAGCTATGTTTTCAAATACAGGCAAATATGTAGCCTACCTATACATATTATGTATGAGCTTTGATGCACAGGATTATGGCTAATAACCCTTTTCTCTGAACATCCGAATCAATACAAATAAAGCATTTAATTCTGTGATAAAACGTGACTATAAAACGCTGAAAAGTGTACCACCATTTATAGCTCTGTATCTGGTTTGTGAATATAACGTACTTGTTCAGGCCTCTTGACGTTTTCCGATTTACAATTACATTCAGAACAATGAATTTCTCAGCCATGTTGCTGCACTTTAGTGTTTGTTAATCGTCCGATTGCAGAGTAAAATACGCTGATATTCATGCGCTCCTCCATCGGGATAAGACCCTGCTTTCATTTTCAGCGTCACCTGCGTGGTTACGCAACATCCTTATAGAGAAGATTGCGACCTAAATGCATTTTGGACACGGTGGTAAAGTTGCGAAAAGCGACTGTTGGCTTCGTCATATTTGCCTGTCCGTCCGTCCGTCTGTCTGTCTGTCTGTGTGTCCGTCTGTGTGTCTGTCTGTGTGTCCATCTGTGTGTCTGTCTGTGTGTCCGTCTGTGTGTCCGTCTGTGTGTCT
>BLKM01000965.1:0-10254 GCA_013340265.1 Coptotermes formosanus
CTTAGTTTTCTCAGCATTTACTTCTAGACCAATCTCCTTACTAGCAATAATTAAATCTTCTGCATTTTTCTTTATGCTATGTACGCTTCCGCCCAATATATTAACATCATCAGCATAAACCAGAAGCTGATGTGTACCATTCAATTTCAAGCCCTCCTGGTTTGCCTGAACCCTCCTAATGGCATATTCTAAAGCAAAGTTGAAAAGCAATGGCGACAGAGCATCCCCTTGTTTCAAGCCATTCTTAATAGGGAACGTGTCAGACAGATGTTTGCCTACCCGAACTCTGCTATATGTTTCACTTAGGCACATTTTTATTAACCTTACTAGTTTAATGGGGATACCGAACTCAATGAGAATATTATACAAGACCTCCCTCCTAACTGAATCATAGGCTTTCTTGAAGTCTATAAATAGCTGATGAACTGCCTCATTGTATTCCCATTTTTTCTCAAGTATTTGACGAATGCTGAATATATGATCAGTGGTTGACCTGTTACGTCGAAATCCACACTGATGATCCCCAATAATTTCCTCTGCATATGGAGTTAACCTTGACAAAAGGATGTTGGATAGAATTTTGTACGTAGTCGGCAAAAGTGATATGCCTCGATAGTTATTGCAATCTGTCTTATCACCCTTTTTATAAATAGGCACAATGACCGACTCCTTCCATTCCTCAGGCAATTCCTCCTTATTCCAAATAGAAATAATAAGTTTATGGATTTCAGACCGAATAATCCTACCCCCTGCTTTAATCAATTCTGCTGGAATCTGATCAATACCTGGTGATTTGTGGCTTTTTAGTTTTCCAATAGCCATCTCAACCTCAAAGGCACTGGGCTCAGGCACTAGTGGCTCTGCTGTGTGTACTTCAATCTGCCTAACATCATTAACCCCGTGTATATTCAACAGCTGGGAGAAATGATTCCTCCACCTAGCCAAAATACTGTGGGAGTCTGCAACCAGGTCACCCTTCTCATCCTTTACTACATTACTTCTAGGCTGGTACCCCCTCTTAAACTCATTGATACCCCTATACAAGTCTCTTATATTCTTCTTCTTACTGTTTGTTTCAATTTCATTAATTTTAGCTTTCAGATATTCCTTCTTTTTGTGCCTGAAATGTCTACTAGCTTCACGTCTTACGTTGTGCAGATTATCTCCATTATTTTGGTTTGGATTCTGTAACCACTGAATTTTAGCCTGCTTCCTTTTATCTAAAAATTCTGCACATTCTGCATCAAACCATGGTTTATGCTGCTTCCGTTCGTGTAGACCTAGACTCTCTTGAGCCGAGATTTTGATATTCTCTTTAATGTTTTCCCAAGCCCTATTCATGTCCTCACTAACATTTACGTTTTCCAGAGCTGCAAACCTGTTTGAGATCTTAAGCTGATACTGTTTCCTAGCCTCTAGTTCACTTAGCTTCTTGAGATTAAATCTCTCTACATCAAACTTCTGTGCTGCTTGTTTACTTACTGCCAGTCTTTCCCTAACTTTCGCAACCACCAGATAGTGATCAGTATCACAGTCAGGTCCCCTGAAAGATCGCACATCGAGTATACTGGAATGCCGTCTCCTATCTATCAATATGTGATCGATTTGATTGTGAGTCTTCCCATCAGGAGAGGTCCAGGTGTATTTATGAATATTTCGGTGCGGAAACATAGTGCTCTTAACAACTAGATTCTTTGATGTGGCAAAGTTTACTACTCTAACACCATTATCGTTGCTATCCTGATGTAAACTCTCATTCCCAATAGTCGGTTTGAAAATATCCTCTCTCCCCACTTTTGCATTAAAATCTCCTAACAGAATTTTCATATGGTATTTAGGAAAATGATCAAAAACCCCTTCTAATTCCTCATAGAAGCTGTCCTTTGAATCATCACCCTTCTCTTCCGTTGGTGCATGCGCATTCAGAACAATGATATTACACCAGCGGCCTCTCAGCACTATGTATGACATCCTAGCACTAACAAACTCCACTCTCTTGATTGCTGATACCATTCTCTGGTGCACAAAAAAACCTGTTCCCAATTGATGATTTTCCTGCCCTTTGCCATAGAAAAAAGTATACTCCCCGGCTCTTACAGTCCCTTCTTTGTGCCACCTAACCTCCTGTACACCCACTAAATCTAACTTGTACTTAGCTAATTCCCTGGCCACTGTCATAAGTGACCCTGGCCTATACATGCTCCTCACATTCCATGTTCCAAAACTCATATCCTTTTTCCGTAGCTGGGGTCGTACCAAAGAATCGGTCCAGGTCCGAGGCTTTGTAGGCTGTTTCGTAACATCACAATTTTTTACGGTGAGGAGTTGTTAGCACCTCGCCCAACCCCCAAGCTGGAGGACCACCCCTTGTCGGCTGTCCGCGACTGCTTATTCAATGTATTCGCAGCTACCCTCCATACCTGGAGGCCGTTCCTCCATCCGCAACCCGAGGACGCGCCATGCCGTGGTGACAGGGACCCACTTAACATGGCAGGTTTGGGTCTAACTAGTGTTAAATACAACATCAGCAGGCTATAAAGGGTGGAAAAAGAATAGGTTACAGTTCGTATTAAGCCCAGCATCCTCACGAATTGAGAGAAAATGTAGTTTACATGTACGTGGAAATGCAATTCTGAATCAAGTTTTACCCCAAAATCTTTAAAAGTATCAGCACGGGTTATAAACAAGTCACATACTTTATAACTGTAATAAAGAGCATTTGTTTTCCTAGTGAAGGCAATAACCCTAGTTTTGCTTATGTTTAATTTCATGTAGTTAGCAGAACACCAACCTTGTGTGCGGTTGATGTCAAACTGCAGCAGAATACAATCGGCAACGGAATTTATTACACGAAGAATTTTAACATCGTCAGCAAGTAACAAGAATTTAGAAAACGCAATTACTTTACAAAGGTCGTTAGTGAATATATTAAAAAGCAAACGGCCTAGAACAGATCCTTGTGGGACCCCCGAAAGAACTTCAAAAGGTAAGGGAAAGGGTGTGAGATGCGTAAAGATGATTGCCGATTGGTCAGGTAACTACAAAACCGGTCCACGTAACCATCAGAAGGCCCGTACGCATAAAGTTGGTTAAGTAAAATAGGATGCGAAACAAGGACAAATGCACTCTAAGATCGGAGTAAATAGAATCAACTTGACGTTGAGCGGTGACTAAAGGAGAAATAAAATCAAGACGATGATGATGATGATGATGGTAAAAATAATAATAATAAATACAATCGGACGTCGTAATCCTTGACGATGTAAAAGAACATGTATGTTAACAGATGTTGCAAGTTTAGAAAGCAGAAATGTGGTAAAGAAAGAAGCCGAGAAATTCTAAAATATAAAGACCTTCTAATTGAAACACGGTTCATGTAGAGTGTAAAAACAAAAGTGATGCTAGTAATAATAGGGGAAACCGGAACCATTTCAATATCATTCAGAATATACCTGAGCAACATACCGGGAAAACACGAAATCAAGGAACTACAGAAAACAGCCGAACTGGACACTGCACACATATTGTGCAAAGTACGAGTAGCAACGTAAAATTACAAAACATTTGATATGGGAAATATCATTACATGTCCCATGTATGTAAATACAGAATAGCTGCAATACTGTATACCCTAGAAACACGTTTTTTTGGGTATGTAATAGTAAACACCCTGCGTGAAAGGGATAACAAATAATAATAATAATTTTATAATGGCAAAAACATAAGACCTTACGAAAGGAGGCACTAGGTTTCTCGGAAACTTAAGACAGAAGTACGTCAGTGACAGAGCGGTTTGTATAAATATATGTTAAAGTACGATGAATCGCAATAGTGCGTCCCTGTTTAACCTTTTAAAGCCTAGCGGTAACTTTACGTACCACCAGGTTTAACATTAAAAAATTCTACGTGGCGCCCACATTGCGTTTATGTGTTTTGTACGGATCTCAGAACAAACAGCAACTTTTGCCTTATAAAACATTAAGAGATTGGTTTTTATAACCGAAGTGGAGAGTGTTTACAGCGCGGTACGCACTGAGTCCTTATATAAAACAGATAAGCTTCGTCTTTAAAGGGTTAATAAAAAATTCTACGTGGTGCCCACATTGCGTTTATGTGTTTTGTACGGATCTCAGAACAAACAGCAACTTTTGCGTTATAAAACATTAAGAGACTGGTTTTTATAACCGAAGTGGAGAGTGTTTACAGCGCGGTACGCAATGAGTCCTTATATAAAACAGGTACGCTTCGTCTTTAAAGGGCTAATTTCCTTTTTGCGGTTTCTTATTGGGAAATTACAAAAATGTATAAAGTAGGCATGTCTGTCTTTCTGTCTCTATCTACCCCTGTATTCGCACATATCAACTCAAAGAAAGCTCAGAGTGTTTTAACGAAACTCCGTACTGAGGTTTCTTTTTGTCACACCTGAAATATGTGTATTTAAATTTGGCTAAAATGAGACTAAAGTGAAGAAACGTCCACTGTTACGAGGAACTCTTTCATTTTTGGCGCTTCTGACAGTGTAACTCACTAAATATATCCCGCGGGTGAAAATGTATAAAAAAAAACGGGAAACGAAAGACAGTTATAGGGAAAATGAAAAAAAAAGGTTGGAGTTAACAGTTGTTCCGTAGGTTTGACAGTTTTCATTATAAAGTGAGGGAAGCGCCAGAATTATGGCGCTGTGTGTATATTTCCTAACTTATTTATGTTATTTTGTGAGAGTATATAACCGTGGCAGGGTGCCAGTCTGTTAGCTTACAGTCATGCATTAACCCGAAATAACTGTGTTATTATAAACTCTGAAGCTATTGTTTTGTCCCGTGTGTGATCCACAGCCCCACATTGCGGCGCAATAACACAGGCTATTAACATATCCCTGTGGTCAAGTCACTTATCCAGCAAACAGATAAAAATTTGCTGGTTTCCCGCAAGGACTCAAAAAACTGTTAGCGAGTGAAAACACAAAGGAATTTCGTTTTAGTGTAACAAATCGCAAAGAGAATTAAACTAATTAAAAACGATCCCCACGTCGTTTGTTTCTAGACGCATTACAGCGCCAAAAGCGTGTTCTGAACATAGCTGTAGTGACATTAACATTGCCGTGGTGCTGGTCGCCCTTGAAATCTGCACAAATTGCAGATGAAATACTCGTCGAATGAAGACGTATTTGTTGATACGTACCATACCACAAAGATGTGTAACGAGTGAAATTACAGCTCCACGCATTTAGGCGTTCTTTACGAAGTAAAGGACGTCCACTTGTATGGGGAACAAGCCCATCTGTCTGTCCGTCGGTTTGTGAATTTTTATCAGTGACTAAACCCTATGAAAAATTTTAATGAAATTCCGTGTGGAAAAAGTTTTTCAAAAACTTCTTAAGTGCGTTTCGTGTGCCGGGATAGCTCAGTTCGTATAACGACTCTCTACGGGCTGGACAGTCAGGATACCGAATCGCGGTTTTATTCAGACTTTCTGCACCCCGCCGGACCGGTCCTGCGGCCCACGCAGCCTCCAGTGCAATAGGTGACGGGTCATGCGGCCAGGGCGTGGCGTTAACCATCCACCACTTCTAGTGCCGAAGTTAAAGAAACAGTCGAGTTGCAAGTCTCCTCTTCCTTTGTGCCTTCATGGCAGGTTATAACGTGAAATTTACCTTTTTCCCTTCTCCAGTAAATCTTACTTTTCGTGAAAATCGGCTCACTGAGTATCCAACTTCATTTAAAAGCGTCAACGAATTTCTACACGCCCTGCCCATACTTAATGAACTATTATGGTGAAACGTGGTGAAATAGGTTTTACTTAACGACGTTTAGTATTTAAGAATTTCGTGAAAACCGGTGCAATGAAAGGTATAGTTTCTGTAAGGGCGTAGAAAAATTGTGCCGTGTGTGGTTCAGTTATGTCGGGAAGTAGATCAGAAATAACGGGACAGTTTTAAAAAGTGATGCCCGACCGATCGTGTGGGATATGAGGACGTATTACACAGAGTAAGGAGAAGAGGAATATCCTACATACAATAAAAAGAAGGAAGCTTAACTGGGTTAGTCGTATCTTGTGTAGCAACTGCCTTCTAAAACACGCTATTGAAGGAAAGATAGAGGGAAGAATTGAAGTGATGGTAAGACGAGGAAGAAGATGTAAGCAGCTACTGGATCACCTTAAGAGAAAGAGAGGTTACTGGAAAGTGAAAGAGGAAGCACTAAATATCACTCCGTGGAGAACTCGCTTATGGACAGGCTATGGACCTGTCGTAAAACAAACTGAACAATGAATGGTTAAATTTTCGATGAATTTGGATAAAAAGCTCACAGAAATGTACTGAGTGTTTTTGGGTTTCGTCTAAACAAGCACAGAGAAAGCCGTACTTTTGTTACGCGTTTAAATGAAATTACATGAATACGTGTACCACGGAATCCTACGAGAACTGCTAATAAGGAACGTGCTGGTAAGTTCTGTGTACTGCGGCAGCGTGTGAAGTCTTGTTAAATATGAACCCCGGACTGAATTGAATTTCGAGCATTAAACACTTGTGCATAGTCGGCGTGGGTGTTAACTCTGTACCTCCCACACACACCAGTCCAGAAATAATGCTGGGGCATGATCCATAACTTATTCAAAGCAACAATAGATATTTGTATACAGAACGATGAATGCTGCAACTATATAAAGAATGTGAAATTTTAAACCATAATACAAAGTTTTATATTTTTAATCTGACTGAAAAATCAATACCGTGTATATGTCTTATTGTTATGTTATTTGCCTGTGTAAATAATTCACCTTGCATTTTGAATCTAGCTGCAGGAGGCTACGTGTAATTAGAATTACTGTTATAATGTGTTATGTTTAAGTACGTTTTAAACTTGTTGTGTGGACTTTGCCGAGGATTGAAAAATTATATGCCGAAACATGTAGGAGCAACGAAAGATTGTAAGGCTGTACGCGTTACCAGTGCATTTGTTTGGTCTTATAAATGAACAGTTGAATCGAAAAACGTGGAAGAAACAATTTTAAAAGCCTGTATTTTTGAAGCTGTATGAAAGCTGTATTATTGAAGACAACCCCAGTGTTGTGATTTGCTACATTACATGGCTGACGCGCGAGATGTTTGGTACGAGGGATATTAAAACTCATGCCATGCATCTAGTAAAATGTGAGGGAGCACCGTGTTAGGTCTGAGAGATTTACGCATATTTTGTGAATTTGTTTTTGGTGGAATGCGTAATAAGTATAAGACAAACAGGCAAATGTTTGTTTAGCAGCAGAAGTAAGAGTAAAAAAACTTTGAAGCTGTGGGGTCGATATTAAAGTTACGAATTTCCAAATTTGTATTTAGAACAGTACAATATCGATGTTCGTGATTAATTAGAGGCCATGAAATGTCACGATCACCCCAATACATTATGAATGTTTGTCGCATATTTATTTCGGAGATATGAAATAAAAGGATGACATAACCTCAAACAGGAGAAAGAAGTGTTTGTTTGCAATAAAATATATGCACTTTTTGAAGCATAAAATGTATTAAATCATTCTAGAAGACTATAATTCCATAAATAATTAAAAAATTGAGTTTATTTAAGGAAGGACAGAGCTTGGCTGAGCTGTGAGTGACCTAAGCAGTAACAGAGTGTAGCAGGCCGACTCGCCAGGCACGTAGTCTCAACCGGATTCGCCGAAACCGGTCCAAGAAAGGTTTTCGTATCATTAAGCTGTTTTGTTACGAAATGTTGAAGTCCCCAGCTTCGACTTTCAAAAACTTCGAAACGCTATTGAATGGTTAAGGTGTCTGTCAGAGCTGTTGCGTGCAGCTGGTAACACTGAGACTGGGAGAATAGAATGAGGCATGAAGGAACTGCGCACCGGAATGGATCGCAGCAAACGAGTGTTGGTTTTTAAAAAATTTGTTAGACCACACAGCAAATAATATTTCAACGAAGAGGTAGCAGTTATGGAATATCATAATTACTACATCAGTGTGCATAGAACAACACAACAATGTCTTCATTCTCATTTATTACTCTGCGACATGTTTCGGCCGTTGGCTAGCAGGTAGATGTATTACATAATCATAAAGAAATGCAGATTTTGAGGTAGAGGACTTGCCTTTTACAATAAAATTGGAAATTGTAACTGTAAAATTACGTTGGGAATGTGACGTTTTGGAAGATATAAAAAGCATGAAAATATGTGACTGGAGGACTGTAGTGCAGAATAGTGACAGGTGGAAAGAAGTAGTTGAGCAAGCCAGAACCGTGTACAGGTTGTAGTGCTTTGTAAGAAGAAGAAGAAGAAGAAGAAGAAGAAGAAGAAGAAGAAGAAGAAGAAGAAGAAGAAGAAGAAGAAGAAGAAGAAGAAGAAGAAGAGGAGGAAGAAGAAGAAGAAGAAGAACTGTAAAATTATGACAGTGTATAAAATTGTACAATATACATTGTTTATTACTTCCTGTGAGGAATAATAAGTACTGTGTGTGTGGAAGACTGATTTTTATAAAAATGTATACGAATTTGAATGTTGACCGATGGTATACAATGTTCATGCACTCAGAGAGCATGACCAATTTTCGACTGTCTAATTAGACAGAGTATTCAACCGTTATTAAGTAACTGCGTGTAATTCTTTTAAAAGTTCTTAAAGCGTAATCTTTTGTAGCTTTTTTTTTGTTTAGAATACGGCCTTGTGATCATGAATAGATAGAGCTGATTAAAACGAAGCATCTTGGGGCACTAATAAAAAGGTATCAGGTTTTGCAAGTGTTGTAATCGAGTGTTCAGGTTTCTAAATTACTTTCTCGGATGTGTTGCTACTTGCCTACCAAATTGTACGGCGTCATATCCCAGAGGATATAATATTTTTAGTTACTGCCATGGGCGTGTCACATCTCACAAAGCTTGTGATCTCATTATTAGTGCACACTGTACAGTAGTCTTCTCCTTAGTATTAATGTGGAAGAGTGGCAGAATTTTGTGGAACAGCCAAATATATAAAGCTTATCTCACAAAGCTTGTGATCTCATTATTAGTGCACACTGTACAGTAGTCTTCGCCTTAGTATTAATGTGGAAGAGTGACAGAATTTTATGGAACAGCCAAATATGTAAAGCTTATCTGTCTACAGAAGCTGATGAAACTTCAGACAGCGTTGTGTGATATGAATGTACTGAATGGAATGGTTTAATGTTGGTTTTATGTAGGTTTCAGTTTTGGGACGGTAGTCCCAAAGCCCTTCGGAAAGGGCTTAGGAGTTCGTATTTGAAGTTCTGTATTTTATGGAGCATCTCATTTTGAATGGAAGGTAGTTTGACGGAATGGGTGGGTGGGTGGGTGGGGGGGGGGGGGGGGTGGAGGAAGAGATAAACTCTATCAGCAGAAATCGATAGGCATCCTCGATGAGGAGTTGCGCCGACGGCACCAAGCTTAAATCTGTTTCCCGAGTCAGGCCGAACAAAGCACTGGAAACTGTCAAATGATTAACTAAACCTAATCTTCTTGACAAGCTAACGGTCGGTCATCTGGTCAAGAATTTGCAAGTCTGTTATGTAATCAGGGATTCCACTAATGCGCTCACAAAAGGCGCCAATTTTGTCTGTTGTCAGCAAGTTTAATCCTTTCCACACATTCCGACTTAGCTCTTCCGAAGCGTTATTTTATCTTGGACTAAAACTTCTATTGACTGCCGTGCTACATTAGCTGTCCATCTCGTCTTCTTTGATTCTGGCACCTAATAGTATTTAACGGCCGATCCCGGTGGCTGTGTGGTCTGAGTTAGTTCTGCAGCCGCTTGATTGCTGGGATCGCGGGTTTGAATCCCGCTGAAGGCCATATGCCCTTCTCTTGTGTTTGTTGTGTAGGTAAAGGAATCTGCGATGAGCTGATCACTCGTGCAGAGGGGTCATAGAGTGTGTGTGTGTGTGTATTTCTAATTGTGTGTGACCGAGGGACCTCAAGAACGAGGCGGCCTGGGCCCGAGTTAGGTTGTTGTGCCACAGAAATATAGTATTTAAGTTAAGAAATTATGAGTCCTGCTTAACCCTTTAAAGACGAAGCCTATCTGCTTTATATAAGGACTCAGTGCGTACCGCGCTGTAAACACTCTCCACTTCGGTTATAAAAACCAATATCTTAATGTTTTATAAGGCAAAAGTTGCTGTTTGTTCTGAGATCCGTACAAAACACATAAACGCAATGTGGGCACCACGTAGAATTTTTTAATGTTAAACCTGGTGGTACGTAAAGTTACCGCTAGGCTTTAAAA